>KN482353.1:0-20849 GCA_000787095.1 Periophthalmodon schlosseri | reverse complement strand
TCTTTCCCTTCTGCTGTCAGCGCACACAGCACACAGCTCAGAACATGGCATCTGCTTGGGTGAGTCACACCACTGCACCGCTCCACAAAATGGAACCTACTGAGCACATTCTAGAGTTTTTTTTAAAAGGATTCACCAGTGTTAAAGAAAAAGTTTGAAAATGAAACGTTAGAATGTGTTTACGTAAATATATTGTAGCGGTGTCATTCAATACTGACACTTTTAACTTGCCAAGTCCAGAATGATATCTCTGTATTTTTATACAGAGGGATATCAGTCTGGTCAAAACTCCCTCTGTCACGCCTCGAGCCAGGTTCAAACACTACTGTACAGTCAGATTTGTTTATTTCAGTGAAGCATGTGAAATGAATTAACAAAATGAATTTAGTGCTTCTCTCATTGATTCGGCAGAAATCTGCGATGTTTTTCAGTCCCCTGTGTCGCAGTCCCCAGTCACACCCATCTGGATTCGGGGAGATTCAGTGGTCACTCACATCTGCGTAAAGTATTTGAGAAGTTTAGTACTGCAGATCCCAGTCAATCAAATTTATAAAAAAAGTAAATTGTTGAAAAAAATAACTATACCTTAATTATCCTATTACTCAACAAAGAACGTGTGCAGAGGTTCAGTTGTGTGAAATGCAGTCTATTATATGTGTGTACATGATCCAACAAAGTATCAGGAGGATGGTTCTAGTGGCTCAGACATGTCCATGAATCACTGGCAGAGAATTTCACATATTTTTCTAATAATGTGCAAATAGTCTCCCTCCACTTGCAAAGGCTTATTTTGTATCCATATTATTACATTTGCACCTTGGTGTGTACTACCTCTTCCAACAAAGCAATTCCTTGGGTAAAAATATATGTTCAAGATTTCCCAGATTAATTTCTTCAGCACAAATGTTTCTTTGAAAAGAGTTGCCTAGATTCACTTTCTCTGTTCAAGAAGTAGAAAATGATTAGTAATGTATTTTGTGCTGTTGGGCTCTTCTCACTGACTCAGCGAGTGTCTTTGGCTCGTACCGACCCATTCACATTAAAGACAGGGAGAGAAAGCTAATGGGTACAAAAGATACTCCTGGAACTTAATGAGAAACGTTTGAAATATGCCTGAAGAAGAAGAAGGCCTGTTCTGCTCCTCCGAGTTTGTCGGCAGAATTCATTATGTGCCCACTGAGCCTTGTGTATTCCCTTGTGTCACTTGTTGGGTGATCCAGTCCATTATTATCAGCTTAGATTGGATTAAGCTCTTACACCACAAGCCACTGAACAGGGCTTTTTTATTTTCGGTAAGTGAAGGAACTCAAAAACAGTCCTCTTTTACACAGAATTTGAATTAACAACCCTCCTGTTCTTGGGTACAAGCTTAACCTACTGCACCACAGTCCCCATGTCTAACATACCATGAGTGTTGATTCACATAAGGTATTGATTAAGTGGTCTTTTTATTTTATTTAGTAACATGGTAGGTCATTATTTGTTTGTGTTTTATACATTTTATGCTGTAAGTAAGTTACCTTTGTAGCCACAGCGTCCTAGGGGCAGACTGATTTTCCTTTTTTAGCCACAGCCGTCCTAGGGCAGACTGAAAAAGAAGTGGCTGCCAATCTGCACTATCTGGACTTTAAACATACTCTTGGGTACATTTGGGTACATTAAATATATATATAATTTTATTTATTTATTCATTTATTTTTTGCATCAGCTGCATGGGCCTACATGGATTTGGTGTTAGCATGAAATCTACTGGCAGCAGTGGGAATGAACCTCAGAACAAAAAAAAAGCTAGTCATTTAAGCAACGTTGCCATGCTAATATAAATGCACAGTTGTAATGAACACAATTTGACAGCAGAAATGCTTAGAACGAGGCTGGCAATAATTTATGCACGGGAGACCTCCAGATTTCCACCTGTGACATAACTTGTAAACAGGATTAATGCAACAAGTGTGAATGAAGCTAGGTACAACTCCAGGTATGTTTCAGATGAGGGAACAATGTTATAACATGGTTAAAAGCTCAATAAAGGCAACTTTGCATAATTTGTATCTTTTAGTGTCTTGCCTAAGGCATGCTAAAAACAGACAGCTGATTTAAAGACTCTGAGCCTGATTTTTATAAAACATCAACAACAGAACTAATACTCAGGTGCCACAGTGGGGCGCCAGTGGAAAAAACTGTCATTGTGTCATTAGGCAAGGCACTTCACCCACATTACCTAGTATGAATAGGTGTGTGTTCACCCACATTACCTAGTATGAATATGGTGTGTGTGTGAGTGTTGGTGGTCATCAGAAGGGCAACTGCACAGATTGGCAGCCTCACTTCTGTCTGCCTCAGGGCAGCTGTGGCTACAATAGCACCTTACCACCACCGAGTGTGGAGAGAAGGTCTAATGCTCTGTAAAGTGCTTCTGAGTGTCCAAAACTCGCTATATGTGTCTAAAGTTCCTCACATACCTTATGCACTCTGAGCATCCTCATTATTCACCGTGATGAGTTCATAAGCACTATTTTGTCACAGTAATGACAAACTAGCATGCAAACTGCGCACTTCCTAATACTTGGACAATGAAACACTTTATAATTAGATGCAGAGAGTACGCAGTGGACTTATTCTGACTTCAAGAACTGCTTGTACAATATGTCTGTACTGGGGCAAATACATGGGGAAAAATCAGATAAGCCTACAGACCCTTTAATCTTGGTTCTCCTTATTTATTTTTGGAAGTTCATGCAATTTAAACATATAATTACAGTCATAGTTTAAAAAAGTAAAGTTTGAATTCCATTTGAAAGTTTGAAAGAGGCATGTATATGAATGTGAACCGCTTCCCTGACTGTTCATTTCCTCCCCGTGTCCTTTAGCGGGACATTCCTTTGTCTCCCTCGGCAGGACGCTGGTGCCGTAGCGGGGGCCGACATGACTACTACGTGATTTCCACACCACCTGCACGTTGCTGTCTTTTCTTCCATCTGTTTTTTCTGCTTTTGTTTTCACCTCTACATCTCCCCCTCACTGCCAAATAAAAGAATACGCTGCTTGTCGCCTTGTTACTCGGTGGCCAGGAAACACGGACTGGCTTGTTGGAGCAAACAGAATGCAGATGATTATGGTGTGGGGAGAAATGGAAAGATGTGAAACATGGGGGGTATAACAAGCTCTTTTGCCAACCAAGCAACCGTGAGTGGCATGGAGTGAATGCAACAAGCTAGCTACTTTTTTTTTTTTTCAGGTTGCCTATTGGAGCGTACAACAACACATTTTGGGACGCTACCCCTGTTCCTTGCCCCCTACTGTCCAGATGTAGGAAGTACTCCGTTACATTTACGTGAGCTTTTTAAAGAAATTGTACTTTTCAGAGTAGTTTTCTAGCAGCATACTTTCACTTCTACTTGAGGATTATTTTTTATTGAAGTAATAAGTAAGTTTTGGTTACTCTTCCCACTGTGAGTAAGTTTACAAGTGACAAAAGCTTTATTAATGATCTGAAACGTTTGTGTTTCTTGCACCGCTCTTTCAGATATGATTTGTTTTTTTCAAATTTTTGTGTCTATCCTTTGAAAATACCTGATTTTGTGCAGTATTTAATGGTTTGTCCTTCCAATTACGATAA
The DNA here is from genome assembly GCA_000787095.1 of Periophthalmodon schlosseri. Lineage (NCBI taxonomy): Eukaryota > Metazoa > Chordata > Actinopteri > Gobiiformes > Gobiidae > Periophthalmodon > Periophthalmodon schlosseri. The sequence goes on along the minus strand of KN482353.1, from coordinate 17,230 downwards.
CTTCAAATTATAAATCAGATGTCACTCTTAAAGTTACTCTTACTTGAGCGGTCATTTTCCCAAATTTTTTACTCTTTCACTAGTTTTTTGGACCGCTACTTTGTACTTCTACTTGAGTAATATTATTTTGAAATAACATTACTCTTACATGAGTCAAATCTTTGGCTACTCTACCACCTCTGAGTGAATGCAACAAGACAGTTTTTTTCAGGTTGTCTACTGGAGCGTACAAAGACACATTTTGGGAACGCTACGCCTTTTCTTTGCCCCCAACTGTCCCTCACTTAACATTCTCGTCTTCTGCTTGTGCTTTTCGTGCCGTGACACGCGCGTTTCTCCAACCTTCCCTCTGCATGTACCATAACACAATGGTACGCAGTGACCGGTACACACTAGCAGTTTAAAGGGCTTTTATAGAATGCGAAAGTTGCATCAGAAAGGGCATCTGACACAAGACCTAAGCCAAATAATTATGCTTATCACCACTTTATAGGAGGCTGATCATTTGCAAGATAACTATGTTAAAGCGATAGTACTCAACTTTCTCGAGGTTGCGCGTCACCTCCATTATTCCATTGAAGTAGAAAGTTTAAACTAGGCTTGTCACAATAAATACTATATCGGCTTATCGTTCAATATATGAAAGCTGGAACAATATGTTTTGGAGCTTAATATTTATCATGTGTACAGTTTCTTAATAAAAATGGGGAGATTTGGATATTTTTGTTGTAACGCAATTACATTTGAGCTGTAAAAGTTTGAATAAGTGACTTCTATGGCTAATTATTGACCTATAATAGTGCATTATATGTTGCAGCTCAGGCCTTTTACTGATACTGACTTACATTAGGATTATCTTGTATTATTGTTATTGCGTCAGTGGCATAAAGTAGTTTCAGTATTAATGTTTATCGCAGCGTATCTCTGTAGCAATATATCGTGCTTCAAAATGTGTTATTGTGACAGGCCTAATCAAAACCATGCTTCGTTTTATGCCATACTGTGGAATATTATAGCCAAGGGAACATTTCCATAGAAACAAGCATGAGAAGTTTAGCAGTAAATAAGAATCAGGTTTGTGGAGATGCAAGCCCGCTCACAGTCAGGACGCATGTTTTTCTATGTTTTTCAGTGGAATAAAAAACATCCCTAATGAGCAACAAGTTACATGCTGTGGCTTTAATTTTGAAATCTAGATGAATGTTAAAAAAATCTGAAAAATATGCAGTTGTACTTGTTTGGTCTGGGGCGACAATTGCTCAGTTGGTAATATGTGTTATGGTAAATGGTCACATTTTTACATAGCGCTTTTCCACCTTCAAGGCACTCAAAGCGCTTTACATCAAGAAACCACTCACCCATTCACACACCAGCGTACGCAGACACTGGGGGCGGGGTGGGTTAAGTGTCTTGCCCAAGGATACAAAGACGTCATTCATCTTTGGGAGCTGGAATCTCACCGCCAACCCAGCTACTGTCACCCAAGAGTGTCATCTGATCCTGTCTCTCATAGAACCTTTAGCCTCCCTCACCCTCAGAGTCTGCGCACACTTCAAGTCAAAAGTTTTGGACCTACTTACTCGCTCCATGTTGTTTTACTTCATGTTTACTGTTTTCTACTTTAGCTACATTCTGAAGACACGGGACGCAACCCCTTCCCCTTGCCCCCGACTGCCCTTCACCTAACATCTTGTCTGCTTGTTTGTGCTTTTCGCTCCTTGACTAGCGCGTCTCTGCTTTCTCTCCAACCTCATTGTATGTACCATAACACAAAGGTGACATTATTTCTGTTCACCTTTCTTATTCTTCCCCTGAGCAACCGCGAGGAAAGAATCTAGGTGATACGCAGTCGAGACTCGCTGTCAAATGCCCGGAACATTTGCCACCTTTCACGGGAAAAATCCTAATTGAAAGTCGAAGTCTAGAGGTAGCACAAATAAACTCGGAATAAAACAGCAAGGTCTGAATACAGATTTGAGAGTTTGGGTTAAACGCTGGTTTGGTTTGGATGAAGTACTCAATTTTGTTATTTAAGTAAAAGTATACAGAGGATGGTTACTCAAGTAAAAGTAAAAGGATCACATGAAGAAAGTAAGTGCAACAGTAGCTCAGTTGGTAGAGGGTTTGTCCACCGATCCGAAGGTTGGTGGTTTGAAAATCCCACTCATGACATAAACATCATTGGTAGAGTGATTCCAGCTCCCACAGATGAAAGCTGTCATTGTGTCCTTGGGCAAGACACTTAACCTCCCTCACCCCCAGTGTCTTTGTACATTGAAGGGTGAATGGGTGAGTGGTTCCTTGATGTAAAGCAAAGAAGGTGGAAAAGTACTATATAAAACCTTGTGACCTATTTAAGTAAAAATATACTTAAAAAGTGTTGTTAATATGTTAAATGTAGTGATATTGATTTAAAAATGATAAAGCTTTTGGTCAACGTTTGGAATACAAATCAATTTCTTAATTTTTTTCAATTTTGTGTATTTATTTTTGTTTGCTCAAATCAAAGCCTGATTTTTTTCAATTTTGTGTATTTATTTTTGTTTGCTCAAATCCAAAGCTTGAACTTGAAAACTTTAGTCAGGATGTTACCACGAACCTGGTAAAAATAACCCCTCAAATCATATGAAAAGTTCTTTTTACTTTTCAGTCCAGTTCAAAAATATAGTGGAGCAGAAAGTACAGATACCTGCTCTCAAATGTAGTGTAGTAAAAGTAAAAAGTATCCACTGTAAAATGTACTTAAGTAAAGTACAGATACCTAAAAATACTACTTAAGAACAGTACTTCACTACTTTTTCTTTGTTACCTTCCACCACTGCCCTTATGTGTTGAAAAAAACTTTTGTGTGAAAATGTATCTTTATAATTTCCAAAATGTTCCTTGGTAGAGCTAGAATTGGGAAGAATGGATTTAGAAAAGTTTGTAGACACTGCTGATTCGTGACAGGAACAATGAGGGACGAGTTTTGCTGGAGGAAAGAGAATTGAAACATCTGTGGAAAGTTTCAGAGCACGCCAGACACTAAATCTGGTTCTGAAGTCTCATTTTTGGTGCGCTATAAGAAAAGCTGAAACAATGGACTTGTGACTTGTCTTGGTACAGACTAACAGTATAAAGGGCTTGTGAAGGTTGCATCAGAAAGGGCATCTGACGCAAAGCACGGTGAAATAACTATGCATATCACTCTACCTTATTGGAGGCTGATAATTTTGCCATAAAACGATGTGTTTAATGTGTGAGTATAGATAGTTGAACTATTTCCATAAATAGGCTGTATACCTGAACGGTCTGGGGCGATAGTAGCTCAATTGGTAGAGTGCGCATCCTCTGGTCCGAAGGTTAGCAGTTTAAATCCCACTCCCTCACATGAATACCTGTGTTAATTGTTGTGTCCTTGGGCAAGATGCTTTACCCACTTCACCCTCATTGTCTGAATGAGTGAGTGATTTTATGATGTAAAGCGCTTGGAGTGTCTTAAAGGTTGAAAGGCGCTATTTAAATATGATCATTTACCATATAGGGACTTGTTAAACAGTGGGTTCAATGCAGAGAAAGCATGACTTGCACTAAAATTTTCAAATACTCATAAAAATGATTCCCAACGACGCTGGTAGAAGAAAGTAGTCGTGTTTTCCAGAGAGGGCTGTGCACACGATCACATTATAATACCAGTAGTAGTTAAAAAATGGAAGTACAACTCCATCACGAATCCAACCAGTGCTTCAGAAACACAAATCTCCCCCTCCTGAATTGGCAGAGCGTGATTTTCTCTTAACAAAGAAATGTGCTTCAACTTTACACAGTGGGAAGATAAAAGGTCAAGGTAAGTCCACTCTTCCTTATTGTGACAAAACTCTATTTCAACAAATCCTTTCACTTTGCGCCAGCCCACAGTTTGTACTGAGCACAAAAGACATGGATGTGCTGCAGTCCCATGGTAATGTGAGCCAAAGGTCTTCAATCACGTAATTATATGTGTTTGATTTATGAGCCTGTTCATCACACCCGTAATGACTCCACTCCAGCTGCATTATCATATATGTGTTGCATGTCACAGTTGGGCTACTAAAGATTTTCAAGTGTTGTCAGCGTGGAATTGCACGGAAGGTCTAGCTGAGGCTGATGGGAAGAGTTGATCGCCACCTCTGTTTGGGTTTAATCAATACATTTTGTAATTGCCTGGATAGCAACCTTAGCGGTTTGGATGAGGAACGGAGCAGAGATGACATGATTTGTCCAGTGCAGACCCAAGTGCATTTATTGCCAACACCAAAGAAGAATATTTACAAAAATAACAGCCAAATTTAAAACCAGCGTGACCGTACTAGCCTGTACACACAACACCTGAATTGAGGCTGGCTCCTTTTATAGAGCTCCCCTCCTCCCTTTAATTGGTTACTCCCACACTCCAGCACAGGTAAATACCAGCAAATCCAATGATATTGCTAAAAGTTATTTTTAGCAAAACAGTGTTAATCTTTATTCGATCAAATTTGTTGGAAAAACTAGAGCTCTATATTAATTTATCAGTGTTAACCGTAGAAAACGAACGAGATACAAAATGCAAAAATATTTGGACACCCCTCCTCCTCAGCACACAGTTGTCTGATCCGGAACCTTCTTAAGGTGCTCCGGCTGCCTGGGGACTCTTTTGGCCGGGACACCTAAGATGGCAGACAACACAGGTGAGTAAAAATTCAAACAATTCAACTACACTCAATTAGCCAATGCGCTTATACTCATGTCTTTTGTTACAGGCCACTTTAACTGCAACACCATTTCAATGAATTAATAAACATTTTAAACTTCTTTGCGTATTGCCGTTTTTAAATTTAGGCCTATGTAATGGACTAGCTACATTACACATATTTAACTCAAAACTTAACTACCTAAACCAGGTATCAGTTGTATATTAAAGAGTGGGTTTTATGCATTTTTTTTTTTCTACCATGTTATTACCATCAAAAACATGCCTGAAGAGCTTTTAGATGTTATCCATGCTTCAGTAATTTAGTGATCTCTCCCAGGCACTATTCTAACCCTCCTTGCTGTTATTTGTAACATTCTGTCCAATGCTCAGCCCAAAAGCCTTCGTCACCCATGCTCCCACATGACAATTCTCCATAAATTTAGAAAAGCATGATAAAAAACTGTACACACAACTTCACAAACCTGATGCGATGTGCTGTAGTTCCATTAGCGGGATGCGCGCTGATTGTGTTGTGACACAGCATCAGAAACATATTAAACATGTTATTACGTTGTTTTCAGTAAATATAGCATTTTCAAAACTATAAAAGGTAACAGGATGATCTAAATATGTCGTGTTGGCAGCTAATACACCACAGAAGCGTAATCTACCCTTTTTAATGAATTGTTTCCAGGGTTGTAAAGAGGCGTTATGCAAGTTTTGACATGGATGAGTTGAAACCTTGTTGTGCCTGAAATCTTCCACGGAACGGCTCCATAGAGACAAGCAGATGACTATGAGCAAGCAGATGAGTATTTTTGGGTTACCTCCATCAATCACAAAACTCCAGTCCTTTATGTTCAAAGCCCTGTTTTCTATCACATCCTCAACTTTGATGAGATTTTTTATTTATCTATTTTGAGCCTGAAATTTCATGTAAATATTCTGCAGGTACAAAATCCAGGCTAACTCCAAGCACCAGATTTCAGGAGAATTATTGCAATTTTGTGAAGCGCTTTACGTAAATGGTAAATTAAACTTTTTTTCTCTCACGAAAATAAACATACTTGACATACTGTAAGTGGTCAACAATGATTTAAGCGCATTTAAACACGTATAGCAGATAAAATGGGTTTTTAGCAATTTTTGTAAGTGAACCCTCTTGACCCTCTTGTCCAGTCTATTGCATATTTAAGTGTCTGGTTGTTGTACGAGCACAATGTAATCTGACAGCGTTGTCTTTTGTGGGAGTTTTGCAGGTGCAGATTTGAGTATGAGCTGACACCACTCCTACAGCTCCTCCCACTGCTGCAGACACACACACACACACACACACACACACACACACACACGCCCATGCACACACACACGCAGCTCGTCATTAGGATTCGAATCAGGGCCCGTCTGACTCCACACTAGCCCTCCTGAAAGAACATGCCTGTCTGTCTTCTCTGAACTGTGGGGAAATGGCTGCGAATGACCCCCGGACTTCATTGAGATCTGTTCCCCATCTCAACTATTCACCCATTCTGTTTATAAGATACACTACAAGCTTTGTCGCATCAACAGCACTCGGCAATACAGACGTAGACAGCTGTCATGGCGTTTAGTTTAAGAAGAAATGTAGAAAACTGTCCGTAGCGCATCTCGAGATAGTCATTCGAAAAAGAACTTACGCCTGTAACTGAGTCTTTTATGGGTACATCGGATCCACATTTTTCAGTCAAAGGGGGAAACGAAGTACCTTAAAAGACCTATGCAGACACAGGTAGAGGATGCAAATCAAACCCTGAGGACATTTTGAAATCAAAGTCTAATACTGCACCACGATGGCGTAGTAACTGAAAGGCTTTTAATTAAAATAAATGTGGAATGCATAAAATGTATCATATTTTTAAGTGCGTCAAAATAGTCCTCATGATAAAAAGATAATTGACTTAAGAGACTGTTTTGGATTATTTTAAAGGGCATGTGTCTGACTATTCTGTTTTTTAGTTCAGGAAAAGCCCAACATTGACATTGAATGATTTTGCCATTACATTCTAAAAGGCTTTTTATTGGAGGTCACGATGAACCATGAGGAAGAAACCGCCAAAGACTGACAATATCCAATGGAAACAACTGGCCGTTACTATTCCAGACAGCGGTTTCTCTATCATGGTTCAACATCAGAGTGAACGAGGGGATTAAGTGGATGGGGTTAAAAGTTCATTCTTGTCAAATTTTCAGAAGTCCTCTACAGGGGAACACTAAATATATTATTGGGTCAGTAAACCGAGCCAAGAGTAACCTACAAAACGCCCAGCGTATTTTAACAATTGAACTAGAAGCTTTTATTGTATGTCTGCAGTACTAACAAGGGCTGTGATTATTCAAATTTCAGTCAAAATCAACATTCAGCCATTTCGAGTCGTGCTTGGGTCTTTTTAAGGTCTACAGCTAATGCCCCGTCAATAAAATCCTGTGGTTTGGAGCTCAGTTCAGATACTGGAAGAAATTTGGCTATTTTTTGTGTTAAATGGTAATGATTAAAAGTCTGTTGATTTAAGTTATAAAGTATATATTTTTAAACACAATATGACATAAAACAAAATAAAATTATGTTTTGTGTTATCGCATAGCCCTAGTACTAACTGTGCTTCATCAAAGCTTATGTACCAAGCACAAGGATTGTAAGTATAAGTTTATAGCACATAGACTGTACATAGAAGTGGACTAAGTGTGATGTCACCCATAGCGTTTAGCTCCAGCCAAATGAAGCTCTTCGAGGTTAGCAGTAATAGCGTCGATTATGGAGCCGAGTTCCACATTTAGAATTCCAACCGTGACTATCATAGCAACCAAAGAGCCAATGCAGAGCGAGACTCTTGAAGGTAACGCCCCTTGGTTTAGCACGGCGTGGGCGCTTAATAATGCTTTCAGTGAAACCTGTTGCTAATGCTAGCGGGAGCGACCTCGGAAAAAGAAGGTGCCTGATTTGTCTGTTATTAATGTTCATATCTTGAATCACGGACAAAATCACGAAATAAAAACGCCAGGATCATGTAGAGCGGGTTAATACGAATATTTTAAGACCAAAATGAAGAGCCTGACAGCAGCAGTTACAGAGAAAGGGGTGACAATTTTTCAGTCGATGAAGCACACCCATAATCCCTTCCTATTACGTACGCGGCGGCTAGCAGGTTAGCTATGTCCATTTATATATACAGTCTATGGTATAACATAACAAAAATGTAAAATAATATTTAGATGGACTTGTTCTATGGCAGGTCATAAACGGTTAAATAATTAATTTCATTGATAACATATTGATTCATAGACAATTCCAACTACAATGTGTGTTTCTTCAAACGCAAGAAACAAATAGCTTGCAGACTTCCTGTTCCGACTTTCCGTAGCACATCCCAATCTCGTGGAAAAATGAGGTGCACTCCATTGAACTCATACCATCATCTCTGTATGTTTGAGAGATGCCCGATTTCATGATAAACCTTTCAGTAACATTGATTATTCACACAGATGCCGAGATTGTCCTTGAAGAATGACTGTGTGCTGTGCTGGCAGTCAGTGTCACCCCGCACCAAGTCATAATTTTGCTTGCGCGCAAAATTGCATCTGCAAGCATGACAACATTTTCAACACGCTGTATATCAATGAGGATTAAGACAATTTATATACGGAGAGGTAAGGGAGCGCCACTGTATCTGGGAAAATCCGTCGGGGAAAAAAAGAAACGTTGATAAAAACCTGTTACAGTGAATTATACCAAGCGTTTCGGAAGACAAGTTCTAAGCTGCAACTCAGCAAGATTGTAATTCCACCAGGATAATGTATTTAACCCCCGGGGGAGCAGGCAAGCTAGGGAGGCTAAATTAGTGTAATCGGACTGAATGAGACTTGGAGAATATGTAGGTTTGAGGGGCCGAGGGATGGTGTCCACCTGGAGACATGGGATACAAAGATACAAAGAGCATAGGCCCATCTGGATCGATACAGCCAATCCTCCCTGATTAGGTCATCCATTAGTTCACTTGATCTTTCGCCCCGAGTGCGCCGCATCCGATGAAAATGTAATCGCTCAATACGGGGCGCAAGATTAGTCCGAATAGGTTGAGTTCACGTGACATCACAACGTTCTAGAAGACGGGTCAGAATTCTATGGTGGAATTTGGTGTTTAACTGTTAGATTTGTTGATCTGGTTTATGGTTAATATCTGTGTAATTACTGGGCGTATCCATATGAAAAAAACAACTTCAATATCTTCTCTGTCGGCATAAATAGACAAACTTGATTAGCTTCAGAAAGGGTGGCATAGTGGCTAGTACTCATGCCTCACAGCAAGAAGGTTCCAGGCACTCCGATTTCCCCCATTAACCCAAAACATGTACAATAGGTTAAATCCTCCAACTAAGTTAGTCCAGTGACCAAGCCTAGCTAAAGATCTGGAGATGGGTTCCCGGGCGCCTGCTGCTCCTAACAGGATGCCCCAGCGGTACTGAAGGATGGGTCAAATGTAGAGGACACATTTCCCTAGGGGAACAATTAATTAGTACCTTAACCTTAACCTTAGAATGTAGTGCCATTATGAAATCTCAAAAAATGTGATTGTTATCAGCTGAATGGATTTAAAGCCATAAGATTAATTTGGCAACTTTGTGGAGCCAATCCCTAACAAATAATTTCATTTGTGGATCATAAGTTTGGATGTTTTCTTTCCAAAACAGCCAAGTCTCCTATAGTTATATTGATGTGTTTCAGCTTACTGTTATAGGCAACATTTTGAGGAATTTTTCCCATTCAGAAGATTTTTTTGGTCTGTCAGTCGCTATGGCAACAGTCCTAACAGCCAGTCTTTCCCGCAGATTCCGCCATACAATTATGATCTGTCCTCCAGCTCCATTTTAAATTATAGGAATTCTAAAATGTTGTGATGTCACGTGAACCCAACCTATGAGAGAATGTTGAGATGCGGCACATGCTAATAAGTGGGTGTAATTGGTATGGCGGTCGCGGAGGCTAAGTACAATGGACGTCAGATCCTCCTTGGCCTCGTCCCTTGAACATGAAGGCAGCGTTTGTGGCTCTGATCCCCGGCTCTCCACTCTGACTGAAGTGTATGTAGAGCTCAAGAAATACTGTCCTCATGAGTCTGAAAGAAAGTCAATCATCGTGACTGACAAAACGCTGGTATTATGGCTCGTGTACATGTGTGTAATGTCTAAACAGTTGCCTTTTTTCAGCTTTAACCAACCTTTTGAAGATAACAATTACAAGAGGCCCTCACTCCATTCATTCTCTACAGGGAATTAGCCGAGTCTTGCTAAAATCAATCAATATCTAAACAGCAGACAGCAAGCTACGGATGGATAATCACAGAGAGCAAACTTCTGTGTTTATAGAAGTATTTGTGTCTTGAAGCTAATGCTAACCTAATCGAAATCTCAAAACAGAACATAAACAACTGTTTAAAAATACATCTAATGACAAGTCAGTTGTTTTTGTATGCAAGTTTTTCCAAGTGTAGCACTATTTTAACATCAATAATTAATTTTGATTTCAGTTAGGATTAGCTTTGAGTTCCTTATAAATCCCATCGTATGTCAAATAAACTTTTGGGGCTATTTACATATTATGATGGTTTCAGAAATCTACCAATTCATTACTCACATTATCTGTTAGCATCACATTGCTAATAGCACAGCTTAACAGCAATTTTAGAGTTTGTCATCCTCTGCTGGTAATTATGTTAAGTGGGGAGAGTGACAGAGATCTAATCCAAGTATTCTGTGCAACAAGCTTTCCATATTAAACATGCCCTATGCAACTTTTCTGGTGGGGGATTTGCTACCTGCTTGTCTCCACGGAGACATGCTTTTCCTGGAATGTTTCACAGTATGGTATTAAACATGTTGATCTTGCATTTATTCAGTTACTGGTGTTTTTATTGCTAAAAATACCTGAGTGGGGTCACCTCTTCCCAGATCTGACTTGTAACGTGGCCTAATGCCATCACCTGCTTGTTTCCACTGAGATACATACGTTTATTGTCATACTGTGGAACATTCCAGGCAAGGCAATAACATCTCCACAGAGAAAACAAGGTGGCAGACCCCCCTTTCAGAAAAGTCACATCGTGCATCTTTAAGTAAACACTGAATAGCAAACAGGGGATTTAAAAGGGTTGTACAGTTTAGGAAATGCTTGTAAATAATCATTTGCTTTGGATAAAAATGCACTTTTGCCTGGAAAAAATAGTAAATGGACTCATCTGTACAGCATTCTTTTTACCACCATAGGCTCAAAGTGCTTTACATTAAGAACCCATTCAACTAGTAGTGTTCACAAACACTGAACTCCATTTAAGTGCTCAAGGACACAACAACTGTATGCAGGGGTGGGAGCGGGGCTTCAACTGGACCAGTTAGGGTCAGTGAGCAACACTAGATGTGCATTACTCCTGTCAACTCATCCTTTGAGAGGTAAACTTGAAATAGTAAAAGGCAAAAACATAGTACAACACATAAAACTAAGTACATTTCAGTTCCTAAAAACAGAACATTAGGAACTGAAATTTACAGTAATCTGATTAACGATCAGTCAAAGCCCTTGGGATGAATTCTCTTTTCATAAACTCAAACTTCTGTAAAACAGTATGGCATGTCTCCGTGTAGACATGCAGGTGACGCCACCAAGCCAAGTTACAGGTCAGATTGGTAGAGAGGCAACCCCGCTTACAGTTGAGCAATAAAGTAAAGTTTAATGCCATACTGTGGAACATTCCAGCCAAAGTAATAACATCTCCATGGATTAAAGTAGGTTGCAGTGCCCCTGCCAGAAAAGTTACATAGCACACCTTTAAATTTGAACAAGGGCTGCACAATGTAGGCCAGTCAAATTGAAATCACAGTGAGTTGGCCAACTGAGATAATAAAAGAATAAAATATCTTGTCTTGTTGTACTTGTAGTTTAGACCTCAAAAAACATGTTCTGAAATTCAAGGGATTCTTGTATTAATTTGTCAGTTCATATTTCAGTCTTCTCTCAAATGTTAATGGAGTTGTTTATAATCAGTCTGAACAAAATTCTACATTTTAAGCACATGGCAAATCTAATCTTGGGGTCGACGGCGGCTCTGTGGTCCCCCACCCCGGAGGTCAGACCAAGTTCTGACACTGTGTCCTTAAAGCGCATTAAGTTTAAGGCATTATTACTAATCGCAATAGTTGTCCGCAAAATCCCAGTTAATTCTTTTCCCAAAATGGTGCAGCCATAATTCATTTCAGACAATTTCTATATTTCACTTCTATATGTCCCTGTGACTGCCGTTGCCACTGCCCATCATAGCTCTTGTGATGATGTCCCTCGCGCGCTAACCCGTGTTTTGACAGCTCTATATCACCGACTGCCGAGACATGTTTTCTTTTAAATGTCCACCAGGGAAATCAATACCTTGTTTGGAGCTGAAATTGGCCCGTCGATGCTACAATCATCTGTTTCCAATGACAGTGAATGGCGGCTATTGGAATTATAATGTCAACTGTCATTTAGCGGGTTAGCCATGGCGCCGCAATTAACATAGGGGATCAATGGAACCACTTACTGTCATGCTAAAGGGAATCGTGCACATATGAGGGTATAGCGAAGATAATTTTCACGCATTCAAGCTTTTGCGTGTAGCGACTTGGAATATTTTTGCTTCACTTAGTCTGTCACATTCTATAAAGCCAAAGGTTAATTTGATCTTTAGTGGTCTCGGAATACACTCCTGTACACTTGATTACATTAAGTCCATATTTAGTGAAGTTGCTGTGGTTCATTTTGCCCGTTACGCATGAGTGTGCTGTTTCAGTTCAATCTGCAAATGTACTTAAGAATAAAACAAGGGCAAGCTGAAATAAGTAGCTTTTTGGTTTGTCATAAAAGTTCACAAAGTTCATCTTGTGTACGTGGCTTTTACCATCGAAGCGAAAAGTTAGTTGTAGACGTGATCAACCGTTACTGTACTAGTGTAATGAACTTAAATTTTAATAAAACGATATACTTTTTAAAGCTTTTTCCTGGGATCCAGAATACACACTTCTCCAACACTTTACAAAGATGTGAGTGTGGTCACCGCTCAACCTCCCCGAGTTGAAATTGGCGTGATTGACTGGTGGATTAGCCAATCAGGGACACGCACGGTCCGTCCGTATCGAAACAAATGCTTATGAGGAAAGAAGAATGAAATATATATCGCAGAGGACTGAAAAACATTTGCAGAATCAGTGAGCAAGAGTGCGATACGTTTGTTCAAAATGATGACGACATCGCAACATTGTATAGGCCAATATTATTTAATACAGATGGGGGCAGCTAAAATGAATATTATTCAAATGCTGATTTTTGTTGTAATATAGCAAGGTCTTGGGTCTAGTCACTGATAGAAATGATCAGCTTCAACATTTGTTAATTTACCTTACCTTGGTAAAGTACAATGTAATCAATCGGGAAAACTGTCTCTTGCCCCCCATCTGAGAGTATGACATCATCACCTTCAAGAGTCTGAAAACCACCAATGAGCTCCTTCGCTTCACATAAACAAACTGACTGCACAGCCGTGTTTGAGCTTGACGATACACAGCGATATCATTCTGGACTTGGCAGGCAAGGCTTTTTATAATAATAAAAAGTGACATACAAACGTTTAAGGAAGTATACAAGTTAATTCTTAGTCCTGTCAAAAAGTATTTCCATTCCGCTGCCCTTGATTTGATTGAAAACAGTTCCAATGTTACAAGGTGTTATCGTAATGTGGAGTGCCATTCATTTAGTGACCATGACTTAAAAAATGTTGGAGAAAAGCAAGATTTTCCAGTGCTCCTTTGAGATTTTTATTTGACCATTAATCAGTGGTGGAAGGTAATGAAGTAAAAGTAGTAAAGTACTGTATTTAAGTAGAATTTTTAGGTATCTGTACTTTACTTAAGTACATTTTACAGTGGATACTTTTTATTTTACTTCATAAAGTACTGTATTTAAGTAGAATTTTTAGGTATCTGTACTTTACTTAAGTACATTTTACAGTGGATACTTTTTACTTTTACTTCACTACATTTGAGAGCAGTATCTGTACTTTCTACTCCACTACATTTTTTAACTGGACTGAAAAGTAAAAAGTACTTTTCATATGATTTGACGGGTTATTTTTACCAGGTTCATGGTAACATTCTGACCAAAGGTTTTGAGTTCAAGGTTTGGCTTTGAGCAAACAAAAATAAATGCACAAAATTCATAAGAAAGATTGTTACTGTTGACCAAAATATGAATGAACAAATGAACAATACTTTAACTTTTTACTCTTAAAGTACATTTTGAAACAGGTACTTAAATACTTTTACTTAAGTAGATTTTTTCATGTGATACTTTTACTTGAGTAACTTTTTGCCTCTGTATCTGTACTTCTGAAGTAACACCGCCAAGTACTTTATCCACCACTGCCATTAATCTGTCCAACTAAAAATCCTGTATGGAGTCCTCTCTTCTATTTCCCCCGCTAAAAAAAAACTACTACTTGTCGGGAGAAGAGTTAACACTAGAAAATGGCTAATACTACGGGATGTCAGGGTAAAATTGAAATAATTTTTGAAGATAAAAACTGCCAGGGTTTTAGTGTTTAAAAGCCTGTGTATGTGTGTTAAACTTGAGAAATAAAAAATGTCCTGTTTTCTGCTTAGGTTTTTATTGTGAAAAGTTGTATTTTTAGTACAGCTGATGGTGCACAGGTTGTCAGGAGTATTATTGAACCAAGGATCCTCTAGCTCAGGGATAAATGACAAAATCCTTACTTTAGTAACAAAGTCAGTCTACAGATCAACTGCTCATCATGACAAGTCACCCCAGTGGCACTGAAGGATGGAAACATTAAGGGGACAAATTCCTTATCACAACAATAAGAGAAAATGTTTTAGATAACTCTCTACTGAACTTTCCAAAAACAAGATGAACCAACCGCTACGCCATTTGTATATTTGATATGTTTTTATATCATTTTTATTTTACATCGAATGAACCAATGCACACTAATATGATTTCATTATGTTCCCTTGTGTTCAGGCTCAGGCTAATGTGACAAATTGGATGTGAAAACTTGCAGTGCTTGTCCTTTGAGGTCATCTGCGTCTTGAGGCAGACACACGATACTTCTGAAGACAAGGTGAGTTTTCAGCCATGTTTCCGCGCTGCTTCTTCACCGAAAACATACCTGGAGTGAATGCTGAACATAAAAGGTTTCAACTCTGCGTTAGCAACTGAAATATAATGCTTTCAAAGTACAAACCCCTTTATCATTTCAACTTGAAGCTGCACTATGTAACTTTTTTGGTGTCGCTCTGTCAACCGGTCTCCATGGAGATTCTGTTATTGATTTGCCTGTAATATTCCACAGTATGGCTTTGAACGTATCAGTCTTAATGCAATTCCAAATGTTTTATTGTCCAAAATACCTTGAAAATGTATTTTTACTATGATCCGTTTCATTAAAAGGTTTTAAGAAGACTCCCGCAAACTGTCTCACCCTTGGTTCACTTTTATTAGTACAACGTTTCGGTCCCTCAGGTAGGACTGAAACATTGTACTAATAAAAGTGAATCAAGAGTGAGACGGTGTGCGGGGGTCTTCTTAAAACCTCTTAGCTAAGAGCCTTTCCTCCAACACACCTGTCGCCCTGTCAGGTTTGCAGAGGCTACACAGAAACGAATGTTATGATCTGTTTAATGCCATACACAAAGAAAAAACATTACCATGGAGATAAGCAGGTGGCAGACTCTCCACCAGAAATGTTACTCAGTGCATCTTTAAATTCCCAAACAAATGAATCAAAAATATGGGTAACATTTACTAACTACACTATTTACAGCCTTAAAGTATGAAGAAAAACTTAATTCAGAACAAACAAATCTATTTTTTTTTAATTACGATTCAGGCTTTGTAACTACTTAAAGGCCTGTGTATTCGGCTAAATTTGTAGTACAGGTATATTGTATAAGTAGCTCTTGAGGTTAACATAATGCTGCGTTCAGACCGCAAAGTCAAAATTGCGTTGGACATTTGAGAACAGAAGCAATCGGCTTCTGTTCTCAAATGCAAAGGCTTGTCTGGGCCCATAACTAGGCTTTAGGTTAGCCGTCGCTACACCACTGGAGCGTAGTCTCTGATTGGTTAACGTGGCCCATCAAATGCCAAAAGTTTTTTCAACTCTGAAAACACGCCGCAGAAATGGAAGATGGCTTAGATGTACGTCCACCATAGACTTTGCGTGTAAACTCCGCGCCCCTGATGCCCCGGTCTGAACGCAGCATAAGTCTGCTGTGTACTGTCCGCATCTAATTACAAACCGTTTTATTGTAAGGTAATCAGGAAGTGTGCTGCTTGCGTGCTAGTTGTTGTTAGCTTACTGTGACGGCAACATTTGTTCACTGGTGTCTGAAAGTTATGAAATGTGCTTATAAACTCATCGCGGTGAGTAATTAGAATGTTTGGAATGCAAAAGGTAAGTGAGGGATAACTTTGGACCACTGCAAACTGTTTAAAATGAACGGCTTTCCGTGCTTTCAATTAAGGGGTTATGATTCGGTGTTAAGGTTATGGGACTGATTAAGTAGTGCCTAAGCCTGAGTCATTCTTAATAAACTAGTTTCTTTGGAATGGGGGTATTATGCCAAATAGATTTTTTTTTTTTTTTGCTTTCTACCATGTTATAATGTTGTTCCCTCATCAAAAACATGCCTGAAGAGGTTTGAGATATCATCCATGCATGTTTGAGTATTTTAGCGATCTCTCCTGAGCCCTGTTCGAACCCTCATTACGGTTAGCTGCAAGATTCTGTGCAATGCCCCCAAGCCTACGTCACCCCACACGACAATTCGTCATAAATATCCAAAAGCATGATACAAAACTGTACACAACAACTTGACAAACCTGATGCGATGTGTAGTAGTTTCATTAGCGGGATGCACGCTGATTGTGCTGTGATAGCGCTGCGAAGGGGGGGTGACTTAACACCAGAAGCAAAGGGAGGGGGGGACTCAGAGTAGAGTGAAACTTATAAAACATTTTAATATGTTGTTTTCGGCGGATAGAGCATTTTCAAAACAATAAAACGTAACGTGGTGATCTAAATATGTAATGTGTTGGCAATTAATACCCCATAGAAGTAAAACCCTCTTTAAAAAAACAATTTGTTCATTTTGAATTATTTGTTCATGCTTTATTAAGGCTAATTGGTGTAGTTATTATAAAGTGTTTTCAAAATATGTTTTAAAATCCACAAATATGCATATACAGTACATAGAAAATGGTCACTCCGCCAACTGAGCTACTGTCGGCCGGTATTTGTCTAATATGTTTTTAGCCTTAACCGGACCACGGACGAAGGGGAAAAAAATGAGAGAGCAGATAACTCTAGACCAGGTGCGGCGCGAAGGTCAGATCATCTTGACGTTTTGCAGCTTTGGGAGACAAGAGAAGTGGTTAAATGATGTGTGTGTGTGTGTGACTGT
>KN482351.1:119272-211294 GCA_000787095.1 Periophthalmodon schlosseri | reverse complement strand
TAAAACAGGACTGAACCAGGACCGAACAGGAAAAACAAGGACTAAAACAGGACCACAACTAAACTATGACAAAAGCAAGGATGAACCAGGACTGAACAAGAACTAAAACAGGACTAAAGCAGGACTGAAACAGGACTCAGTGGGGATTCAAGCAAGGGACCAGGACTAAAACAGGACTGAACCAGCAAGGGATTCAAGCAAGGGAAAACCAAGACTAAATGAGGAGTAAACCATCCCTAAAGTGGTGCCAGCCCAAACCAGGACAAAGCTTTGACAAGATCAGGCAGTCGCTGGAACAGAGGCCTAGCCCACTGACCTCAAAAAACTGGACTGAACAAGGACTGAACCAGGACAGAACTGGGACTAAACCAGGAATAAACGAAGACCCTAAATTCCTCCTCCTCTTCACATTCTCCCCACTCCTTCAAAAGGCCAAACATGGTCCACACCCAGCGGTCGCAGACAGGCCCCATCCAGAAGCTCAGTCCACCCTGACTCTGAATGCAAAACCATACAAACCATACCTCAAATTTCACACTGTAAACAATGGCAATATGCAAATCTTTACCAACAATAGTCTATTTTGTATCAGAATATTATTTCTGCCTGTTGCCTGTCCGAGTTCATTTATTTTGCTCGCTTCAAGCTAAATTATTTGTCATTACTATAGGCTGTGAAAAGAAAACTGAAATAGATTTTGAACTCAAACCACTTGACCCGTACATTGAACCCAAGTTACATTTGTTTTGCCCCAGTACAAGTGCATTGTGAAAGTGGCTCTAATCCGCCAACATTTATATCGCCCACAAACCAGGAAGTAGGCCTATACTGTTGCTAGCATGCTAGTTGTTGTTAGGATTACCATGATGGCAAAAAGGGATGAAAAGCACTTATACAGTCATCATGGTGAATAGTTAGGATGGTCTGAATGTTCAAGATAAGTAAGGAATAACCTTGGACCACTGCAAACTATTTAAAATGAGGTAGTTACTTTTTTAAGACAGTAAAAACCTGGTAGAGCACATTTAAATAATTGATAACCAGCTAAATATTAAACCACAGTTTGTGGCAAATTAAAATGCACAATAAAATTAACATATGACCCAGCAAAGGCTATATTAAAACAATCCATCTCACTAGCCCTCTCTCCCATCCGTCTCTTCCTTCACCACATGGACAAACTTAACAGACCCACACCCAGAATGCTCCCTCCACCCAAGAGCAAATGTGAGGCTGGTCCCACACCCAACCAAGAGCTCACCCCACCCTGCAGTGCATGGATCCACCCAAATGTCTGAATAGGTTTGCAACAATTCAAAGAAATGTAGCAAGAACTAAAAAACCACAAAGTCTACTGTATTTTTCCATATAACTTTGCACTTTTCTTTCTGATAATGCCAGAGCCGTCTATGAAGTGTCCATCTGTTAGCATAGTGTTACCAACAGGGGGCAACAGACAAAGCGTTCTCTGCCCATTTGCAAAAAAAGAGTGTTTTCTTTTAGGGCTTTACAATTTATTGCACATATCGATATTGATATCGCGATATTGACTGATGACGTGATCATGTGACTCCAAGCTTTACTTTTCGGAGTGAGATGTTAACAGACATCTCCTACATTTTAAATACAGACCCACCATTAACAAACACCATTTCAAACTCCACTATTCAAAGTAGCTGTCTGTCTGTAAC
This sequence comes from Periophthalmodon schlosseri, assembly GCA_000787095.1. NCBI lineage: Eukaryota > Metazoa > Chordata > Actinopteri > Gobiiformes > Gobiidae > Periophthalmodon > Periophthalmodon schlosseri. The sequence goes on along the minus strand of KN482351.1, from coordinate 209,603 downwards.
TGTGTGCTTTACATTATGCAAATAAGACCCTCATCTCCACACAGTGCCACACATTTGTCTCAGGCTTAACACTTTAAAGTTGCACTGAGAGAAATCCATTTGACCTTTTAACCTATTTGCATTTAGTGAAGAAATCCTGGATCTAACAAGTTCAGACAAGCCCCTCAAAACAACTAATGAAGAAACCTACCCTGCCACACTGCAAGTTATAAGATAGATATTGTCTTGCTTATTGTAGTTTTCACCAGACTTATTAAAGCCACTGTCCCTTATTTTTACCGTCTTGAAAACGTGAAAACCAGAACTGGTTAATTTTAACAGTTTGCAGTGGTCCACAACTTCCTAATTATTCACCACAATGAGTTTATAACAACTAGCATGCTAAGGTGCACATCTTCATGGAGACATTAGTGGCAGACCACCCACCACAAAAAAATTACATAGTGCACCTTTAAAGTGACAGTATGTAACTTTCTGGAGGTGGAAAGTCAACTGCATGATTCCATAAAATAGAAACACCACAAAAAAATTACATAGTGCACCTTTAAAGTGACAGTATGTAACTTTCTGGAGGTGGAAAGTCAACTGCATGATTCCATGAAAATAGAAAGTTCAGAAAAATACTTCGGAACATTCTCCATACAGATAGAAACATTTTATGGCATACAGTGGAAGATTATAGTCAAAGGAACAACATTTCCATGGAAACAAGCAGAAGAAGGCCCTCCTCCAGGCCAAATAAGAGTCAGGTTTGTGGAGATGCAAGCCTGCTCACAGTAAGGGCACAGGCTTTTGACTGTTTCAATGCAAAAAAACATCCATAATGAAAAAAACATGCTTTTATTTTACTCTATTTTGGAGGGAAAAAGTGACAAACTATGGCTTTAAGTTGACTTAGTGCACTTACTCAATAACTACATTTTGAAAAATAGCCGGAAATACATTGAAACATGTAAACTCATCAATACCCTCAGACTAAATTAGACATACTGAGTAAAAAACACCATAACAAGGATAAATATTGATAATTAAGGTAATATTAACTAGTAGATATTCATTTATTGCAGGTCAATGTATTTAGAAAGAGGTACTGAAAGCATAACCACATTAACAAACTTGTTTTATGACCTGTGATAAGTTAACAGACAATCTAATGTTGACAAAAGGCGTGGCGACTGCTCAACTGCTGTTTTAGTATAAATCAAACTCATGCACAAAGGTTTCGATTAAAATAAGTAACTTACTTCATACAGTAGAATGTAAATATGAGCACACTTTCGATTTGGAGAAGACAGGAGAAAGGAACCTGCCCCTAGTCACTCACACAGCAGAACATTTATGAAGTGTCTTACCCGAAAGTGACATAGCTCTCTCTCGAGCTATGTCACTCAATAATGAAACTACCGCACATTGCATCAGGTTTGTGAAGTTGTAGTGTCTGCTTTTGCAAACTCACCCTGCGCCTTTTATAAAATTTTGGTGGACTACATTGACTCAAGGTATACAGCCCTAGTGCAAAACTCTAGCTCTTGGGCCCAAAACATGACATCATTAGCCCTCCCTCTCCCCTCCTCGTCTCAGTTACTTCAGCCCTACGCACGCCCAACGCCTCTCCATATCTTTGTACTCAGTTGGTGCTTCCTCCCTGCGCTGGAGTGCTGTCGTTTTGTTGCATGATTCCCAAAAACAGATCACCATTGTGAGGAGCTTTGAGTCCGATTTAAACCCAGGGAGAGGTCCCTTCTGGCAGGTATTCAACTCTCCGCCCAGCCCTGTGGAGCGGGGGGCAGGGAGCTACTGGCACCAGCAAGGCAAAAGCCCCCCAAACCCACTTTCAATCACACATTCCTCTGCACAATGTACTATAATGCCAAGAAAACTATAGGGAAAATGCTCTCATAATTTAAAGGTGCACTATGTAACTTTTCTGGAGGATAGCCACTTGCTTGTTCACATGGAGATGTTATTGCTTTGCCTAGAATGTTCCTACTCATATCTCTGGGGAGATAACAGTATGAATGCATGTTATTCAAGGCTTTTGAGCAATGGAAATGCTAAATAAATGCTAGATAGATCAGCTTAATGCCAAACTGTGGAACATTCCATGGCAATTGTGTGTCTATGGAGACAAGCTGATGGAAGAGCCCCCACCAAAACATGATACATGAAAGATTTGGTTTTGACTCACAACCTCACTTGTTTATGCAGCATCTAAGGTAGTGACGTTTTTGATAGTGCTACTAACAAGGCATTTTAAATCATAGTGTGGAACATTCCAGGCAACGCTGTCTCTATGGAGAAAAGCAGGTGGCAGACATCCACCAGAAAAGGTACATAGTGAACATTTTTAAATAACTGCATATTATTATGTTCATCTGCAGAAACATGTTTCTGGACTGTATGTGATGAGAAGCTGGAAGAGAAACAGGAAGTGAAAGGTCAGAGGGAGGTGGTAACCATGGTGACAGGGCTAGCTTGGCACTCAAGCTAAAGCCTGAGCGTGACCTCTGAACCGTGATACAGTAACATGATGTGACAACCTCAATTAACACAAACATTTCGTCATCTGTCTCTTCTGATAATTAAACAACCACAAGAACTGGATGAAAAAGTTCCCTTTTTGCCAATTCAACTAAAATATTAACCAAAATTCTTAGTATTTTCACAATTCAAGATTACTCAAGAGAGCCTAAAATTTTGAGTGAAAGCAAAAAGGCATGTTTAATTAAATAAACTTTAAAAATAGTAGTAATAGTAGTAATAGTAGTAATAGTAAGAGCAGTAACAGCAGCACTAGTAGATGTTCAGAAACGTATCTCACAGTGGAGAAATGTACTTATTAAAGGCAACTCTTAGAATAAGCCAGGTACCAAAAAATATGGATGCAATGACAAAAATGCTAGAAAGTGAACTATCTACTAGCTATAAACATTATAAAGAAAATAGCCTATGTAAATTGCAGCTGTATTGTAGCCATAGTTGTTGCAGTAGTAACAGTAGCAGAAACAGTGTTATAGCAGAATTAGTAGCAATAGTATTAGTAGTAGTAGAAACGGTAGTAGTAGTATCAGCAGTAATAGTATTAGTAGTAGTAATAGTAGTAGTAGTAGCAGGATAGCAGCAGTAGTAAGCAGTAAGTGTAATCGACTCGCTCCGATGTGCTCAGATCTAGCAGGCTGTGAGACTAATGATCCAAACCTGGGATGTTTGGATATTTCTTTCCCAAAGGATTGGACTCAAAGAGCATCGACTTCCTGAAGACGTTATCTGCAGACAGGAAATGCCTCCACCCTTTTCACGGAGGCGCACCACCACACCCCCCACAGCCACACCCATCATCGCCCGCCCTCCTCCTCCCCCGCTCCAAGTCACAGCCGCCTCCTCCCCGCGGGGCAGCAGGGGCGTGGCCACATCACACTGCTCACAGACAGGCCATTTTAAAGCTGAAAGACATCAGGCCTGTTTAGCTTGTATTTTACAGAAATTTGCTTGGGACCATTTGCTACACCAATGAGCGTTGATGATTGGACCCAAAAAGTGGTAAAAAAAAAACAACTGCCCACTCATGATATAGAAATGTACCTACCAATACACAGCAATTACTACTATTACTACTGCTACGACTAGCGGTTATACTAAAAACAAGCATGATGAAAAGCTAGCCAGTACTTAACTAGGTCTAAACTTGCAGTGGAGCAATGTCCCAATTAATAATTTAAGACCCTTAACAGGATTAAAGCAGAGTAAACATTTGTCTAAAATTAGTCAAACCAGAATTTAAAATGGCGGAAATCTTGGCTTACAATGAACCAAAAACTAACTCACGACTAAACAGCTTGTTTTAGGATGTTGTGAAGCTCAGGATAAAACAAACTTACAAACAAGAAAAATAAAATTACTGGACACCGCTGATGTAATCAAAGTCTTTATAATGTAATGTTGGGTCGGTTTACTGCTGAGTGGAGCAGAGCACATGGTTTGAAATGAGGCTAAGGCAAAGCACCACACCCTGCCCCCACCCATCACCAACGCTGCCCCACTTCCCCCGAACCACAAAAGTAGAGCCTGCAGCCCCCAGCCCCACAGAGCCACACAATCACACTGACAGCATCCAGTGAAGAGGAAGTCCAACAGAGACATTCATAAATGGTTAATTGGTTTACACGTACCATCATTGTTTGTAAATACAGCTGTTATTAGTAAAAGATAGTGCATATAGGATTTTTTAAAATATATTTGATAAACCTTAAACAGCCAAACTGAACTACTGCAAACATTTTCAACTGAACTAAATCACTAAATTGTGATGCTGATTTATTCATAATTACATTTTTTTTAAAGTTATATTTTGTGGTTTGGTCCTCAAGCCAATTTTCCCATTAGAAAGCAGAATGAGCTTGTAATTTTGGGTTGCCAGATCTAATGACTAAAAGCAGTTTGCACTAAACTCAAAAGTGCTCTGATGATGTGTCCTCAGTATATTACAGCTAACAGCAATAGCAAAGTTACAGTTGTGATTGTATTATTTTAAACTGCTTTAGTTGTCACTTTGCATCAACAGAACATAGTACTTTATGGCTACAGTGAGCAGAAGTATTAGCAGCGCTGCATCAACACCCGCTGTACACTAACTCCAGGCAGTATTTAAAAATGTATGCTGTTGATTTTAGTTTAGACACACATTCAATTTGACCAGCAGCTAAAAGTGGAGTAAATATCTTTGATGAATTAAGCAACGATTTAATTTAGGGACAGTTTAAGAAAAGTTTAAGAACAAGATGTGTTAGCAATTAGCATGATTAGCATAAAAAGTACTGCGAACAAACGCCAAATCTATTTCAATGTCCAAAATGCTAACTTTAGCTTCAGTGGTGCATGATCCCACATCAACAGTGTCAGTGAGCAGGTAGAACACTTTCCAACTGCTGTCACTCTCTACTTCTGCACTGATGTGTGGGTCAAATGCACAATCAACCCTACCTTTCCACATTGTTGCTGACATTCTGTATGCAAAAGGTCTTATAAACAAGATGACTCATGCTATTCAAAACATATGACAGTTTCAAGTTGGCTTGTAGTCCTTTACTTTTGGGAGTGAATCCAGTGATTAATTTGCCTATTCCCGTATAAATAGACATTTTCCTAGTACACAGTTGTTTTTGCATGACCCGTGCAGGTGTAGTCTTGCAAGTGCAGTGTGGGTGACAGAAATAACTGACACTTTTGCCACTAATCGATCAGCAAGACATGTCTTTAGTTGACCAGCACTAGACTAGTTTCAAGGTATTGCATAGACCTTATGTCATTTATAATGCAGCAGATCCCAAATACCATGTCTACCATTAGCTGGCTCCGCCTCATGTTCAGAACACAAGCCCACCTGAACAGACACGCAGGCGGGCGCGAGTACCTTTATGACTGTCATTATGTACAAACTTTAGAGAGAGCACAGGATGGAGAGGAGCTCAAGGCGATGCAGCAAGATATATAGGAAAATAGGATGTAATTTAAAGGCACAAACTGGTAAGCAAACATTCAAGTGCCTGCAGTGTAAGGTTATGCTATGGAATGATAAAAGTTCATTCATTCTCTGTTCTTTAGGTTGTTGTGGGGGGTGGGGGAAAGTACCTGCTACCTTGGGCGTGGGGTTGGAGATAATTTACTATCAAACTATTGCCACTTCTCAGCATTACAACTTTTACAAACAGCATACATGTAAATAAATAAATAAACTGGGACTAAACCGAGACTAAACCGGGACCAAACTGGGACTAAACAGGGACTAGGCACAATTATATCGCAAGGCTATTGTGAGTATTGTAGGTGACAGAGACTTCTCCTGTGTGTAAACACAGTTGGGATTGTTCACATTTCTCCCTTATCATCACAGAAGCTAAACTAGACCGAGCTTTAACCAATAGGCATAACATTCAGAGAGGTAAGGTAGCCCAAGAGTCTTGCTCAAGGACACCAGTGCACAAGAAGTAATTTGCTTTTAAACCAATGCAATGATAGATTTTTTTTTGTATTTTTTGTACAAGTAAAACTACTACTAGCTACTCCGGGATGATGAGGTTTCACATTCATTTACTATGGGACTATTGCAAAGTCTGCTGTATGCACACATCATTTTAAGAACAGGCAAAAACAGGCAAAAATACGGGCAAAGACTAAATATGTCACTATCCTGCCACTCATGGGTTAAAAAAATCGTAGAGTCGTCAAACCTGATGTTTTAACAAGAAATCCAAAACATTATCAACTTATCAACCACCAATCAGCAGTTTTTCCGCCAAATTAATCAACCAGTGAGAACCAGTCTTACCGTGCACTCCACTTCTTCGGGTTCAGGTTTGATCAGCATGTCTTCCACCTCGATCTTCACTCGCGGCGCTGTCCCCTCCAATTCCTCCGGAGTCTCCTCAACCTGCACCCTAGCCTCCACTCCTTGTTCCCTAGTCTCCTTTCCCTGCTCCCTTGTCTCCTCCTCTCCTTCCAACCTCGTCGTCTCCTCCTCTCCTTTCTCTTGCTGTTCCTCCTCTTCCTCGCGTTCCGTGGTTATGTCCTCTACTTCCTGGTTTGCTGATGTCACTGCCTGTTTGTCTGCTACTGTTTCCTGCGGTGGCTTTGTTGATTTGTTATTGGCTCTCCTCTTCTGGCCCCGTCTCTGTAGAAACAAGAGAAAACCAGGGTTAGAAAAAAAGGATAAAAGAAGTATATTTTAACTGTAGTTCATTCAGTTCAATCCCCACCACTGATGCTGGGCACGACACATGGGGCAGGTCCACACAGATTTTGTTTGGTGCCGGTGTAGCCTATTTGAGCAAAATCTGTCTTGCCCCAGTACAGATCTATTGTACATAAGCAGCTCCTGCCCATTGCACGTTGTCTGCATCTAATTATAAAGTGCTTTATTGTCCAATAATCAGGCACTGAGCCTTAGCATGCTAGTTGTCGTTTTAAAATTTCTCATATTTTCAAGAAAGCAATAATCAAATACAGTGGATTTAATGCAACTTTTACACACCTTTAGTAACACAAGAAATTTGACTTAAACACAAAATACAAAAAAAAATCTCTCATTAGCAGGTAATTTAGCTTGAAATAAGAAACACATTTGCCAGTGACAGGCCAAAAAAATGGCCAATATCTGACGTATCAAAGATGTGAAAGACGTGTGATTGTGAAAGGATATAAGCAACAGATTCCCAGGGTATAAAATAGAGAAGTTTTCAAAAAGTCTTCCTCTTCAGAAAAAAAAATATATATATACAACCACTATACCCATATAAGGAGTAAAAAAAAAGCACCAAATATATATATATATATAAACACTACTGTTACTGGCACTGTGGACAAAGGCCACATTCAGCAGTTATCATATCCTTTTATCCTTTCCAGCGAACAGATTGTATGTTCAGAACAACATACGTCACTATGTATACTCCAGAGTTTAAATGATGTTCTCCCTCTATGTGTGTGAATAAATTAAACTGCACACCGTATGTCCACATAAGAAAAAGTGTAATTCATTTTAAAGGTTCACTGTGTAACTTTATTGGTGGAGGGCCTGCTATTGTGTACTTTCTACTTCTTTCATTTGGATCCTACTTCTCTATTTTTGGTTTGATTTTGATTGTTTTCCCAAATAATGTCATTTAAATTGACAAAATTTAGCCCTGTGTCCTTTTTCACCACAGGCTTATAACAGAACTGTGTAGCCATGTTTTGTATCGATATCTTTTTGCACTGAAGTGTTCAAATAAAGTTTTATGCATAGACAGCGGTTGGGCCTAAACAAAATATTGGCCTGTGCTGGAGATTTAAGGCAGAAAGCCTATACGCTAAAAAGCGCAAATGTAGATATATTGAGAAATAAGAGTTGAAAGGCTCTTGGTAAGGAGAAGTGAAGTCATCATTATCAAATCATGCTCAGATATGAATTCATGCAAATGAAGTTAGTCATAAGTTCAGTTTCAGGTTGTTTCTTCATTGGCACAAAGTCTGAGGTGGTTACAATCATTTACTCAAACAGGAAGTTAAGCTTCACGTTCACACCTTTCCTCTGCCCACTATTCACCAAACTCTTTAAATGGCTTTTTGTTCTTGCTTATTTAAAGCCAATATATCACTGGAGTCAGACACAGAAAGTGCAATTTCATTTTCAATCCATTTTAATTTGATTTGTATGATAATAATAATTGTATAATTGAATTTAGAACTTGAGATTGAGATGACATTTACACACAATTTACAAACTTCCTGCCTATTTTTGGGGGTGGGCCCTTGATCGTGTGGCCAGTGACCACAGCACTAGTGTTACTATGACAACCTGCTGACCAGGCCCCTTTTAACTCAACGAGAACAGTCTACTGAAGTTTTAGAAAATATAGTTTTTTATATTGAAACAAGGGTCATCTAAAAACATACCCAGAGGACACTTTCATAGAATTAACACGTACAAAATTAGTAGCACTTATGTGAAAACCTTAATCTACAATTGGTTGAAATTTGGCTGAAAATTTCATGAAAATTCTATGCTACTACTACTACTACTACTACTACTACTACTACTACTACTACTACTACTACTACTACTACTACTACTACTACTACTACTACTACTGCTATTGCTAATTCTACTATTATATGCCAAATTGCTACTATGACCTGGTTAAGTTTGCTTTGTCAATGAATAAAGTATGTCAAAACCTAAGACTGCTATTCCCTGTTTAGCCACTAGGTTCTACAAACCCATCTCCAACAACACAAACAGTTAACCCAGCTCTTTTCTGATTGGCTTCTTACCTCCGTCTCTCCCTCTCTCTCACTCTTCAAGTCCTCTGTGTTTTAAAAATCCACATTAAATCCAGTTTGGAGCGTCTGGTTTTGTTTTTCTTTGTTAAAAAACGTCACTCAAGCCCCATCCTTTGTCTTGTGCTGCTGCCTTTCTGCTCTCCAGCTCAAACTAAAGGGAGTGACCTGGTCTAGCAAATTCCAGGGTGAGGTGTGGTCTCGGCCAATCAGAGTGGGTGTGGCTCTGAGCCCAACCCCCTCACCGCATGAGGCTGTGAGGTCATGGGACTGTTGTAAATAATAAATAAATAAATGGACATATAAAAAGGGTGGTATTAGTTTCTGTGTAGTTAGCTCCCTCCTTCAGACATAAGGCAGTGTCCACCAGAAATCTGACCACAACTGAAAAAGCAGCTTGGATGAGCGGAGAAACGACTTCATTCAAATAACTTTTTTGTCCAGTTGACAGAATAGAATTTTTCTTTTACTATAGAAGTAGCAGAGTTAGTTAAAAATAATATTATCCAAGCAGAAGTAGAAAGTATTGGTTCATGAAATTGCTCGAGTAAAAAAGTATTTGGGGAAACTACTAGTAAGAGTAATTAAAAGTAAAAGTAAAAGCTGTACCTGATTTTGACTGTCTTAAAAATGTAAACAACAGCATTCGATCTTACTTATTCACCATGAGTTTATAAGTTCTTTTCAGGTCAGAGGCCAATCATGGTAATGCTAACAACAGCTAGAATGCTAACCGCATACTTTCTGATTCTTCCAATAAATGGTGTCATATTTAGATGCAAACATCACACAGTGGACTTATTTTGAGCTCAAGAGCTGCTTATACAATACGTCTACTGGGAGAAGACACATTTTGCTCAAATATATGGAAAAAAATTGGCTACAGGCCCTTTAAGTGAAAGGGCAAAATGGTAAATAATGCGCAAAATCCGGTACTTTCAATATGAATGACCACAAAACTTTGAAAAACTGAATCATATCTGAAGGAGAAGTAGAACAAAAAATAAACTTGTGTAAATGTAGTGAGCACTACCCACCTCTGGCCACAAGTTAACTTACAAAAAGTAGCCAGGTTTTGTCAAGTAGAATAAAGGTGCGGCCAATTAAAATAAAAGCTGGTGTCAAAGCCCCTGCTGGTTCTAAACAATGGGACTGCTCACCTTCCCCCGGGATACAGGGGACAGACTGCGGAGGAAGAGGAAGTACACGACATTCAACAGCAAAGGTACTGTAACAGAAATGGGTAAAAGTAGTACATTTTCTTATTTGACAACAATAAATCGAATGAACCACTTACAAACGATGCAAAGCCCCAAAAACCTTACACTGATACTGATACTACTACCACAACTTCTATCTTTAAAGAGCCTTTAGCAAAGTTGAAAAAAGGGGTTCCTAATAACTCAAAAACTACAACTACTACCACTGCTACAACTACTACAACTACCACTACAAAACTTTACAATTTAACACTCCTGCAGCAAGACTAAAACGACTAAAGCAACAGCCACATTACTTTTACATGGCCTTATTTTGAAGAGGAAATGTACATAATATAAGTGAAAACAACCTGACTTCACAAAATAAATGATCTTATTTGGAACATTTCAGGTATTTTATTGTATTCTCTTTCTGCAGGTCGGTCCTTGGAGAAAACAGACCGTATTTCCCAAACTCTCAGTCCCGTTTTTATTAAAGAGACAGGACTAAGTTGTCTTGTCTTGAGTGAAGTCGCAGAGTACATCATATGAGTGTGTGCGTTTTTCAGGGAGGGGTCTGGCTGTGGACTGCCAGGAATGAACTGGACCCTCCCAAAAAACGGAGAGCTTTCAAGTTCAGGTTTAATGACGATGGGCTGAAATGTTATGGGAAAGGTCATGTAAATCTATGGTCGCCAAGCTGTTTTCTTGTAAGGGCCAGTTCTAAACATTTTCAGAAAACTAATGTAGTAACACAGCCCTGTAAACACAGGACACGACCAGAAATCAGTTTGGGATAAACCAGAACTAAACCAGGTCTAGAATTACTCCAAATGCCATATTGATAAGCTGTTTATTGCTGCCATTTTGTTAACCTCCTAGCTTCAGGTTTCTCTCACAATGACAATAAAATAATGCCAACCAGCTTATGGAGTTAGCCACATTGGTAGAACCGTCTTCTGTATTAGTCCAGCATTAAACAAGGACTAAACCAGCCATATATTGTAAAGCTGTTATAAAGTTATGGAGGAAACATAAAGACTTCTCCTGTCAGTAAGCACAGCTGGGATTGTTCACATTTCTTATCACAGAAACTAGACCAATCCTAAGCAACAATGCCTAACATTCAAAGAGGTACGGTAGTCAAAGTGTCTTGCTCGTGGACACTGGTGAACTGGGGGAATAATTGTTACATGTAGTTTTAAACCAATGAAATATTAGATTTTTTAATTCATTTTCGTAAAACATTTTGGCCCAGTGGTTTCCTGGCCAGCACAGACTCGTGTTACACAGTAGTTAGGAGCGCTTCATTAATAAGTCAGAGGCACAGCTCACCAAGACACTATTGTACTGCATAAATACTAGAGTTACCATGATACTAAAACTCTAAACAAACTCGGTACTAGGGATAAACATCAAAACTTTATACCAATTTTTAAAAACAAAAATAGTAGTTTCTATAATACAGTGTTGTCCTTTTAGTAGTTATGATACAGATCAATACCACAGACTGTATAAAAGAAGTGGACGAAGTGAGTGTGATGACACCCACAGCGTTCGGCTCCAGTGGAATGAAGCTCATCAGGGTTACTACTTATAGGGGCAAATTTGGAGCCAACTTCCACATTTGCAATTCCGACCGAGAGTATCATAGCAACCAAGAGCCAATCTGGAGCGGGGCTGTTGGTAACGCCACTTCCCGCCCACACTACTGGTTTAGCAGGGAGCGGACGCTTAGCAATGCTATCAATCAAACCTGTTGCTAACACTAGCAGGAACAACCTCAGGGAAAATAATGTTAGTAAGTAATGTTCATATCTATCGAATGTAAAACAAGATAAATGTACATGAATGCATAAATAAAATAAAGTATTAGAAATAAAATAAACTTTGACTGAACTTACCTAATTCAAGAAAGGTCTATCTTTATTGGACCTTATGTCATTTTGTTATCATGTCCTTTTTTAAAATTGATATTTGTTCAAATGTGTATTTACTTTTGATACTAGTTTTCGTATCAATTGGTGCTTATCTGAGTATAGGCATTGCTGACAATCCAACTCCATGGCTGTTACCATGGTAATTGACAATTCAAATTTAAATATTATATGTTTTGAATTGGAAACAGACCTTGAATAGTCCTTCAAAATAAAAATAAAAAAACATGTGGCTCATACCAACCGATAGGACTAAATCAGGCTGAACTAAGACCAGGACTAAACCAGGATTAAATCAGTAAATTAAACAGTCTAAAGCGAAACAGGTCTAACCCAGAACTAGAATACTGCACCAATACTGACCCAGGACTAATCCAGGACTAATCCAACTATGACATAACCACTGTTGAAAGAAGTACTAAACCAGAATTAAACCAGCTCTAAACTTGGTCTAAATAAGAGCTGATCTGATGGGTTTTGTCATCGATGATCTCAGTGTGACCCACATGAACTTCCTCAGACAAAGCACAGAGACTGAGAGCGAAACTATAAATGCACTGAGCCGCATTTTAGACGCAGGACTAAACCAAAAATAGAAAACAATAACAATAATTATTACTTTTAACATTAATACTGAACATTAACATTAGAAAAATAATAAATAAATAAACCTAAACTTAAACAACAAATGAATGTTTTCTACTCCAGTGCCATTTTAAAGACACCAAAATATCCAACCTATTCTTCCAAAGACTAACTTCTACCCCACACACTGTTTAGATGACGATTCTATTCACTTCACAGCTCTAACTACACCAGAATCAAAACAGGTCTATAGGCCTAAATCAGACCAGACAACTGGGTGAAAACAATGAGTAGAGATGTGTAGTACTTAGTTACGCAAAGTACATAAATTGAGTAACTTGAGTAGCTTAAAAAAAGTCTAAAGTGATAAAGCTGACAATGCACGATTTGAACATTTGTGTTTTCTTGCACCACTCCTTCAGATATGATTGTTTTGTCCATCCAACTGCATTAACTTTAACCCATAAACCAGATGTTACACCCAGTCATTATTCTTGAACATAGTTTGCCAAAAATCTTAATTGAGCCATTTTGGACACTTTACTCACCTCTGCCAAGTATCAACAAGTTGGACCTGAATATCTGAAGCCTTCTCTATAAACGTCACTGTCTCGTCACTGGCCTGAGTAAAGCGTCGCTCTCCTCTCCCTCCACAGTGCTGAGTGGAGTCTCTGAGGCTGTTCTGTCTAACTCTGCCTTTGGGTGTGTCTCCATCTGTTTGACCTACAAACTCTGCTCTTATCAAACCACGCCCCAAAGAGAGGCCTGAACGTCCCCCGGGTCCAACACAGCTACAGGAACAGCGCAAAGGACAGGGATAGTGCTGATTAAGTCCTGGTTTAACCCTGTCGTATTAGTACTGTCCCTCGTACGGCTCTAGTTGTGGTTTAAGCCTTCCTTAGTCTTAGTTTAGTCCTGGTTTAGGCCTGGTCAGTGGATGATTTAGCCTCAGCCTTGTGCTTGTTTTAGCTTCTAGTCCTGGTTCAGTCCTGGTTCAGTCTTGGTTCAGTCTTGGTTAAGCTGATTTTAAGGATGCACTGATCCGATACTGGTATCCGACATCGGCGCCGATACTAAAAAAAAAAAAAAATATTGCAGTATCGTTAATCGGTTTCCAAATATCGGTTCAGCCAATATCCTGGTTGGGCATAAACATTAACATAATAACACAATTTACTGGTCATAGTCGGCCTTGAAAGTCTCATAATGTTTGAATTTATTTTTTAACAAAGTTGTTCTGTGGTTTCTTGAGAGATAAAAAAAAAAAAAAAAAAAAGCTGGATCGGTGTATTTATTAGTTTATTTGATCCTGCTTAAGCTCCTGGCCCAGTCCTGTTTAGGGTTGTCAAAACTATCGAAAATCACACTAATATCAAAACTACATACTCATTTGAACAAGTATTGATACTGCCAAAAAAGAAAAAAAACATAACAGGCCAAAATTTGAGCTTTCCTGAACAGTTTTAGCATGATTTTGGGCTTTATCAGAATAAGACCTCATGCTAAGATAAAGAAAGCACTATTATAAAATTACTAAAAACTTAGATTTTTTTTAAATCTTCATTGTAGTATCATAATCAGTATTGAGTGAATTCCATAGTATTGAAATCGAGACAACACTAGTCCTGGTTAAATTGGTTAAGTTCTGCTTCAGTTCTTGTTTTGTCCTGGTTTAGCCATAGCTTAGTCCTGGTTTAGCTCCTGGCCTAGTCCTGGTTAAGTTGGTTTAGTCCCAGTACAGCTCCTGGCCTATCCTGGTTAAGTTGGTTTAGTCCTGGTTAAGTTGGTTTAGTCCTGGTTAAGTTGGTTTAGTCCTGGTTAAGTTGGTTTAGTCCTGGTTTTAGTTCTAGTTAAATTGGTTTAATCCTAGTTTGGTCCCGGCTTAGTCCTGGTTTGGCTTCTGGTCCTAGTTTAGTCCTGGTTTAGCCCTGCTCCAGTCTTGCTTCTCTCTCCTCCCCCTCCCGCGGGCTCCCTTTCCCTCATGTTCCCACCCCTTTTTTCTTCTCATTGTGGCCTTTCATTTTGGCGGGCTGTCGTTTCTATGGTAACAGGATTCCACATGAGCTGATGGTGAGTGAGGGCCGTGTCTATCGGGCCACTCCCCTCTTCCACCTTTCCCCTGCAGTGGACAGAGGTCAGAGACATGGACTGCGTTTCATAAAAGTGGCAGCATTACCTTGAAATAAAACGGAAATACATTTTATTTCAAAACCCGTACTTACAAGTGCGATTTTATCAGGATCATTGTAATGTAAGTGTATATTGTTAAAGTGGCTGTATTATAAAGCATTTTTATTGTCAGAAAATCAGGAGGTGGACTGTTAGCATGCTAGTTGTTGTCTGTGTAATCCCTCAGTCGTCCAGGTACGATCGATAGTAAAGTTGTTGTTGTTTGTATTGTTCACTTGCTTAACGCATTGACAGCATCGTAATTATTCTCTTCATGGTGAACAATTACGATGCTGTCAATGCGTTAGCAAGTGAGCAACAAACCATTTAAAATGAACTAGTTTTTCACGTATTTAAGACGGGTACAAAATCTATTTTTAGATATTTTGTCCCAGTGCTACTGTCAGCGATGACTAGGCCTGTGTCCCAGGCAAAGTCCAAAGCGTGGATCAAAACCAGGACTGAAACCGGGACTAAAGCGATGAATGAGGCGTGTTCTAGGACTGTTGGTCTCATGTGACCGGTGCCTACAGCTCTGACCTCTGTGTCAACTCAAACTCATAATCCAGTCTGGAGAGTTACATTTCACACTAGTTTTATACAGCCGGCACACACACACACACACACACACACATTATTTTCATATATTTTTTTACTATATAAAGATATGTCCCACCTTTAGGCTATATTTATCAAATGCTACTGATATCGAGCTTTTGGTCCATTCTCACCATTCCCAAGCTACGACAAAAGACAAGTTCATTTTTGGCACAATTTTTTAAAATAGTTGACAAGATAAAGAGACGTTGGATACAGTGATATTTCCTAAATTGTCACATCACATTCCCATGCTTCTCTGTTTCTCTGAGTAAAGACTCTGTTGTGTCTCTAAAAATAGGAGCTGGAGCAGGAGCCTGGGGCAGAGCATCAGACCAAGGCAAACACTCACAGACAACTACAGAGCACAGCTAACCGCTAATGCTAACAGCAAAGCAATGCTAACCTTTAATGCTAGTGCTACTAGCAAAACCATGCTAACCTTTAATGCTAACTGGAGAGCACTGCACTGCTACAAAGGGCCAGATGACCACTTCTTAGACCACTTTTGATGAAGCCTGGCGAGAAATTTGTAAATTAGTATAGCACACAACATGTGCCATGTAAACAACTTCAGTCCATAATTTTTCCCAGTAAAATCTGTGAAAAGCCATAGAAAAAACTTTTGATAGAACCAATAATACAGCTCCAATATCCATGCAATATCTGAGCTGACTGCCCTGCGTGAGTCACGCAGCGTGACGTTAGTTGGCGAAAACCGACTGTCCCTTTTTGCCTACTCGTATGTTCATCAGCAGTGGTTCCCTGATGTGGCCCCAGCTCTAATAAATCAGCCTCCTGCTCCAGCCACTGTTATAAGCCTATGTCTTGTTACGCTCCATAAAACAAGGGCAGCCACTAATGTTTGTACTTTGTCACTACTTGAATGATATTAAAGCATATTGGGAGAAAACTATGGTAATTTGGCTGATTTTCAGAGTCGTAGTCTACACATTTAAAGCTCATGATAAATTGGTAGGTTATTGATCGCTAAAGTCAAGGCTTCTAAACTCAAACGTAGGAAATTCTCCAAAACAGAGAACAAGACTATACAACAATAGACTTGCTTAACAGTTCAGTAAGGAATCCGTCCTTTTTCTCTGGAATGACTGGCAATTCTAGATATGAGGAAATTTTAGATGACACGCTACAAATAACTGGCTGGATTAACACCAAACTTTTTTTAAACAATCAAATCAAGTTTGCCTCCTTCCTCTTTGGCCCGTTCATAGAAATGATTTACACTTGATCAATTTCCATAGAACTCCCCTGAAGCCGCATGGCCTGTTCTATCCAGGACTCTTCCTCGTTCTTAATTCTCATTGAGAATGACCTGAGCCGAGCATCATCAACCCAAAACGACCTCATGGTGAACCCAACGCACCCGCTCCATTCATCACACTGTGTCCCAGGCTTTGGCTATCTGCACTGACTCTGCAGCTCTGTGGACTTTGTTGTTTTTATGCATGTGTTTTGTCACATACTTATTAAAACTGAATTAAACAGGAGAGATTAAAACATAAACAAAACAAATAAGGTGTGATAAACGTTGGTACTTAGTATGAAAAGGTGAAATAGCTACATCAAGGAACCACTCACCCATTCACCCATCAAACTGCCAACTTTCGAGTAAGAGGGAGCAAGCACAACTAACTGAGCTACATTGCCAGTTGTGATGAAAAGATTGTAGTATAGGTAAAAAATGGCAGGATGACAGAGGAGAGGGAGAGTGTATTTATATTATGAATGAATATAAATTCACTAATGAATTTCCTTTACCATATATTCACTGTTCCTCCTCTGTACCATATATTCACTATCTGTTCTCTATACCATATATATTCACTATCCATCCTCATCCCTCCTCTGTACCATATGCACACCATCCCTCCTCATCCCTCCTCTGTACCATATGCACACCATCTCTCCTCTGTACCATATATTCTCTACCACTCCTCTGTACACGTCCAAACCATCTCAATCTGGACACATTTTACTTTTCCTGTGACTCGGATTGGAAAAATCTTGACTTGACTACAACACAAATACTACTAAACTGAGCCTGTTTGTAAGTTACGAAAGTGAAAATATTCCAGATTTCATGTTTTTGGAGTATCTCTATAATGATAAGCAGAAGATGAAACATTTCTATAGCGGGTATGTCTTCAAAACAATACTTATTATAGACAACATTGGCAATATCAAAAATATGAATATAGTAGAATTAGTGCTAGATTATTGAGAAAAATAACCAATTCTGACTTTTCTGAACAGCTTTGCAACTGAATTTGCCATTTGTGTTTTGTTTTTTTTTTGCAGAATTCTGTCAAGTCAAGGGGCATTATCATTTTAATAAAAATATGAACAGCTAAACTAAACAAGAATTGCTTGCATTCTGAATAGTACTGTAGAGTTTTACAATAAGCAGGTTTCACAATAAAACGTGATATTTTGTGGTTTGCAATGTGAATTATATTTCTTAAAGGAGTAGTACTGAACTTTTCTGTTGGAGAATTCGCTTGTCTTCATGGAGATGCAACTGCTTCGCCTCCAAGTTTTATGGTACGGCATTAAATTTATATTTCATTTCACATTGTTCAAAAAATCTTTTTAAAAACATGCATTCTTGTGGTGAACGGGTTTTCCTCCCGATAGATCTGATCTGTAACTTGGCACAGTGGCGTCACCTGCTTGTCTCCATGGAAATACATACAGTCACCTGCTTGTCTCCATGGAAACACATACAGTTAATGCTATTCTGTGGAACATACCCGGAAAATCAATAACATCTACGCTGAGACAAGCAAGTGGTGTACCCTCCGTCAGAAAGGTTACACAATGCACCTTTAAATAATTAAGGATCAAATTGTGATTTTCATTCAACTGCAATATACTCTATAGAATTATTCAAATTTTAGTCACTGTACCTTTAAATACACTAAGCCTTTTCCCTCCAACTTTCCCTCTCACCTTTGACACAGTTAATTGTTGTGGAGTGAGCGGGGTCTAAGTCAATGGCCAATGATCATAGTACATGCAGTTTCTCAATCTAAACATACTGTACTGATAGCATTGAGGTGACTGCTTATAAGGCCGTATCTTGCCTGTAATAATGTTAGTGAGAGGAGAGGGACAGTGGCGTGTGCATTCCTCTTGGACAAAGTAGGACTGTTCGAAGGAGGAGCCTTTCAGTGCAATCATTAACTCGGGCAGTTTGGTCAATCTATGAGCGAACTTTGCTGATCCAGGTTCAGGTTTGTAGAGAGAATATAACCTAGAAATGAAATCGTAAGGTCATGAGAATGTTGTGTCGTGGCAGACTGGTTAGTCCGTCTCCTGCCTCTCAGTAAGCAGGTTGTGGGTTAGACTCCCAATCTCTCTAATTGGAGTATGCCTGTCCTCCCTGTGTTAATACTCGCAAGTTTGTGAATCAATGTTTTTACAGCGTGACACCAATCAAAACACATGCAACTTGACAACAATGCATTTTGTTCATTCATTTGCACAGGACAGGTTAGAAAAAACTGGAGCCGTCACTTCTACTACGCATTATCTACTTAACTAATGCATTGCTACTAAAATTGGACTTTAGTATAACAATACCTCTAGTTCTGGTTAGTCAACTCCAAATGTACATGAAAGATTCTGGTTAGACCTGGTTTAGGCCTGATTAAGTCCAGTGTTAGACCTGGTTTAGTCGCGCTTGTAGCTGATAGGATGAAAAGTATTGAGTCTTGAGTCTCTCCAAAATCAAGTGTTAGTACTAATTCAGTAATACATAGACCCATGGTTAACTTAAAAAGAAGACCAACGTATAAAAATGAAAAATAATATGGCCTAAAACACTGACAGAAAAGAGAAGGACCCCCGTCTACGCCACAGAAATAAACTCGTAATAAACTGTGAATAACTATTTCACTTAAAAGCCCTCAGGTCTTTGCCTAAATCCACAAGTTGCTGGATTAAGTAACATCTCCAACGCGGCCCCGCTGGCCCATTGTAAACAAAGCCCCCTACTGCGTTAAAGTGAACTCGTTTAACACATTACTGCCCTAGTCTGGATCCTCTGACCACGCTGTGCTCCTTTCTGGCGCTACTGTCCCTTTAAGAGCCAAGATGGTGCCCTCCGCGGTGCAGTTTATGCCTTCCGTTTCTACCTCTCTCTTTCTCTCGCAGCTCGGTACAGGGACAGCTCTACACCGGCACAGTCTCCGGTGGAAAGGAGCGAAGCGTGAGCAGCGCAATGAGGTCACCGTTTACTGGACTCATGCCGTGCCAAAACGCGCTTTACGCACGCTCCAAAGTCGTTCCAATTGGCACGGCTTTGCGTTAAAGGAATGCTCGGTGTTTGAATGTCAGTAGCAAAAATGCACTTACTTTCTTGCTTCGCGTTTCGGTGTGCATCTTGGTGCAGGCGAAGGGTGGAGTAGCAGGCGGGGGTCGTTCAGGCGTTGGGTGTAGCTTAAATGCACCGTACCTTAAAATAGGGGCTAGTTTTCCACCTTTGCATTCAGAGGATAGGCTCTAACCCCCAATTTTAATATTATCAATTCATATCGTCGAAAACAAGCACGTGATTCTTCAACCAAATCGACAAATGCGCCCCTTAAAACGCGCACACAGGCAGTTAGTGGGTAGCTCTCTTCGTCTTCGTGTTGTTGCCGTGAATTCAGGGCTGGGCTGGCTCTAGCTGCCTTTTCCTCCTCCGCCTCTCCCCGCGCTGACCCCACCCTGTGTCTCCACCCCATCGGCGCTCGCTCCGCAGTCTATGCAGAGAGGAGAGCGACAAACGGGGCGTGACAGAGCAGGAGAGCCAGCCTGGTCAGCTATAAGAGCCACATACCACTGTACAGTTAGGTGTTCTGTGATACAAATGCACATTAGTCATTAAAGTCAAATTTGGGTGGTGTATTTGATATAGGTCTAATGGTCGTGGTGCGTTCACGGGTTGGGTATAACGGGGGAAAGAAAGCGCCCATGTCACCTTCCTGACGTCAGACACGGGCTAATTGAGGACACTAGAGAAGAGAGGAGGGGGCGAGGTACAGCACATCCACTGCACAGGGTTTGCAGGCAGAGCATCACAGCAATTTGAGATTGGTACAGCAGAAATACGCTTTGAATCTTCATAATAGAAGTACACAATTGCACAGTATAACATGAAGCAGTTAGGAGCAGTTAGGCTGTCAGATGACGTCACAGCATCCCAAGTAGGTAGGACTATGTGATGTTTAGGAAATATATGGACAGGTAAGATGTCCATTGGCAATAGGCTATGCAGATGTTGTGTTGCGACTGGATATAGTAAAACAAGAGTCACTCTGATCATTATGTTATGGTCTAATCAATACACTGTATGGTATAATTCATGGGTTTATTGGTAGTTTTAGGTAGGCTACCATTTAAGGATGTTTGACCATTCAAAAGATATAAAATTTACCTTTAAATGTGATAGGGTCCTAGTTTTCACCACTCTCCAACCCATAGATAAAAATAGGCTAGTAGGTCAATCAGTTAGTTAAATTATACTTACACATGTGTTAAGATGGTGTGTTCCAGTGGTCGTATATACTGACAGGGAGCCGACCTCATTGTTTTGCTTATAACGGTTATTGAATGATGTCATATTGGAATTGGAGCCATATGAGTATCATGATATTATGCTAAAAGTCAAATCCTAAATCTGTGTGTATTCAGTCTGCAGATGACATTCATCCCCCTCTGTAGACCTCTTGATTATGGTGCCGTCTGAAACATGCAATAGTGAATGGGCTGTGGGATGATGTCAGTGCATGATCATGTTCATTCTAAGCCGTAGTGGAATGAGTGGAAATTTGTATGTTAGTAAAAGTACAGTTACTTGCTATAATGTACTCAGTATAATAATTAGACTACAAGTATTGCTGCTAAAATTGTACTTCAGTAAATGTAAAAAGTACACATGAAAAATAACTACACTAATTACTGGTTAACTTACTTAACTTATTACTTTAGTATAACTTTAGCTCAATCTATTATACAAAAATTGATTAATTAAACCTGTTTAAACACAAATTTGTTTGTAGGTATAGAAAGGAGCCAATACAGAGTTGGGACAGCCGTGCATTGGGACTCAGTAACTCATATGATTTTAAATAGCCATTTATAATTACAGCTCAATTATACCCAACATGTACATTTTGAGCAGTAAATAAATCTACTCAAAAAAGTACAATCACTAAAAATCTGCTTGATTATAGTAACATTTTTTTTTAATTTTTTTTTTACTGTAGCCTATTATAATAAAATAGCTAGTAGTAGTAGCAGCAGTATTTTTAGTAGTTTATTCACTTTTTCATCCTGATTGTAAGTCATCTTATATAAGTGCAAATATCTAATGTAAAGACTAGCACCTGATTTCAGTGGCTTGCCTTGGACCATCCAGAGTTTGAGTCTCTTTGTTAAAAATAAACACAATCTGGTAATACTGCTGCTTCTCACAGAATCTTGCTGTAATAAGCTGTATTTGGTTATTTTATCACAAAAATGTAAACTTATACACTGCAATGTTACAGTTTATATTGTTTAGTTTAATGCTGAGAGTGGAAGCACAAAAGACTGAGAAGTTTAAAGTTATTTATTTATTTAAATTCTGTGCATATACTGCTTCTATATTTGGTCAGTGTTCATAATTTTTTTGTTTTGCTATATTATAAATGCTTACTGCAGCCATAAAGTCGCCTTCTGTCTTATAATTAAATAAAACAAAACAACGCTGCCTACAAAATGACAAAAGGGTGTGACTGGAGCCAGGTGGAGTGTGATCATAGAGATTGCTTTTTAAACCTCACGCCCTGTCCAATAAAGCTAGGTGTGGCCAGAGAGATTTCATAAGACAGAAAAATGCACACAGCATGTTTGGACTAAGATTGTTGTATAAGACCACAGTGAATCAAAGGATACAGATTTCAGAATTTAAACGTAATTTATTCAAATTGAGCTTGATATTACTCTGTAAATATGGCAATACACCAGTGGAGATCTGAATCCTTATCCTCAAATGCCCCCTGTTCAAAACCATTTTCCTGCACACTACAAATAATGGACTATAGACGTTTGTACTACATTTCCCATGAGCCCATGCACGTACAACACCGGAAGTAAATGCGTGAGGCGGAAAATGAAAAGGTAAACAAAAGTTGTCTGAGATGTTCGCTTTTTTGCATTAAAATTCTGTGTAAAAAGCCAAATCAGGGTATATTAGAAACCCCTTTTGCCAAATAATACTTACTAGAACAGATGCACGTCGTTTCGTTAATCCTACGTACGAACGGAACGTAGCGTTGTTGCCATGGGAATATAACTAAATGTTACATATCAGAATCATAATGTACTTGTACAAATTACTTGTCTTTTCAGCTTTTGTAATATTTTGATCTAGAGTATCGAGTTGAGGGTTTCCTTATAACGTAGATAGACCTAGGCTTGGAATATTTAAATACGCCATTTTATGCCTTAAGTTTTTTGGGGTAGGCTACTAATTCTACACTCAATGTTGACTCATCACAAGTGATAACAGCGATCACTTACGTAACGGTACATGTTTTATCTTCTGTCATTTCTGATTCTGAGAGAATGTCCCACATGCACTGTATACAAATGGAGTGTAGACAGTGAAAAATACCTAATCCTCACAAAAAAACTACACTTCTTTGGATGTTCTAACTTTCTATCCAATCTCACTGTGTGTCTTATGGTTGAGAACAATAGAAAATGTTATAGCAATTATTACCTAACAATAATTCCTCTGCAGTAGTCTAAAAGCAGATAGGCTTCATTTAATGCATTGTAAGCTCTACAGTGCTTAAGTGCTTTAGAATCACTGGGCTACTTAGCAGCAAGGGCTGCACTAGCACTGGCTAATGATTAGCTGCAGGTGCTGGGATTTAGGTAGTGACGATTCAGATCAGAGGGAGCCAAACGAGAGACTCAAATGACGCTCATTCTGTTTTTTGTTTGGATAATCACCATGAGAACGAAAACACCAAATTATAACAAACTACTTACATATATAAAAACAAAATGGCCACCATGTTCAGTGTTTTTGTAATTAAAAATAAATCAGCATTCCATTTGTTATCAGTAAAAGCTATATTTGATTTGAACAGCCTCAGATCTGGGGACACTGTTAGGTCATTTTTATAGAATTTAAAATCAAAATCTTACATGCAGTTCCTTTAATTTAACATGCATTTGTTTGTGTTGTGTTCCCAGAGTAAGTCGTCCTGAGTGTGAGGAGGGCCCTCTGTTTGAGGAGCAGGAGACTGAGGGACAGAGGCAGCTCCACAGTCTCCTCGTACAACAGCTGCACACACACGTGGACATTCAACGGTAATCAGTGTTCTATAGGACTTTTTTGTTTTGTTCTTATTGTTCTTGTGTGTTTAAAGCCTCACTGTAAAACGTTTCAGCCAGGTCCATGGACAGCACTGTGGAAAGTTACTAGGCAAATGGATGATGAAAACTCTTCGGAAATAGGATTTTTATTTCACGTGACATAACAACATTCTAGAATCTGTATAGTTTAAAACTGAGCTGAGGGACAGGTCAGAATTCTGTGGTGCAATTTGCTGCTGAACTCTCAAATTGTAGATTTATGGACCTAGTTTATGGTTAATACGCAGTTAGTGGACCTATATACACATGAAACAATAGCCTCAGAAAGTGGTGCCATTATTCAAATCCAAAGGCGTGATTGTTGTCAGTTGAAATAAGCATTAAACAGCGAGGAGCCATGCATGATATAGTGCAGAGGAACACCACTTTAACAAGTACTGCTACCCAGCTCTACTCATCCAAATCCATTTATATAGCACAAATCCATTTATACGGCACATTTCACAAACATGCAATAAACACAACCACAATGAAAACCATGCTTTTATTTTAGTCTGTTTTTTTGGCTAAAAAGCTACACGCTATGGCTTTAAGTTATTGAATTTGACTGATTCATATTAGCACTGTAGGAAAACAGTGATGACTAAACCTCATCATTATGTTTTTATAGCCATGCTCAGTTGAACTATAAAACCTTTTTTAACCAGACGGGGGCAGTATTTAAGCAGTAATGGCTGGCTCCTGACCTTTTTATTGCCTCCTGTTCCCATTACAGTCTGCTAGGGAAGACATTTAGAAGAATGGCTTTCAACAAACATGGACAATTAAATAAGTACTTCGCACTGACTGCTTGCTATCATAAAGCCCATACAGGTAGTAGGCCTATATCACTTATATATAGTTTTTTGAAGTTATTACAGTTGTAAGATGATTAATTAATTTAAAATGGGGTATTTTAATGGGTTTGTAGATTTTTTGTCAGTTTTGCATTAGAACTTCAAACTTCCAATTTCAACTAACTAACCAAGCTAGCAGTGCTGTCACAATACTAAAATTTCAAACTCGATTTTGATACTAAGGAATAAACTCAGTACTTACTATTGATTCCAATACCACAATGACAATAAAACATGCTCTTTATGTAGACTATAGAATGTCATTTTCAACATTAAATAATAGTACTTTCTTTTATATTACCATGTGGCCTTAAATCTGTGTAGTCCCTCAGTCGTCCAGTAGGTTCCATAGTGGTCCATGGGCGTGTACTAGTCTATGTGTCTTATACTTGTTCTGATACAGCTCAAGATCATTCTAAAACAATTCAGGAAATGATCATTTCTGACTTGTTGATGTAAATTTTTTAGTATCGATACAGGCTCCAGTGAGTATCTAGCTGCGATATTAGTTCTAATATCGATTAGTATCTGATTTTCGATACTTTTGACAACTCTACAAGCTAGATACGTTTGGTGAAGTATTTTTCCGGTCACTTTGGTTTACACATGTTTTAGTTCTTAGATTGGTTTAGTCGTGGTACTGCTAAACTATATTCCTGTATCTATTGATTGGGACCTCTGAGCTTGCATATTTCTGTAGTATTTCACTGAAAAAGGGGCAGCTGGAACTGCTGGTATAAAGGGCAATAAACATAAAGGGCAAAATGGACCTATGCACTTTGTAACAATTTGGGTGTCTCAATGGAGATATTCTTGCTTTGCCTGGAATGTTCCCTAGTGTAGCATTAAACATCTATCTTGTTATAATGATAGGTGTTTTTACTGCTCAAAATAGCTTGAAAAACTTGAATTCTTACTGTGAGCGGCGTAACTTCTCCATAGATCTGACCTGTAACTTGGTCTGGTGGCATCACCTGCTTTTCTTCATGGAGATAAGCTTAATGGCTGTGGAGCATTTCAGACAAGGCAATAACATCTCCATGGAGACAAGCATGTGTTGGACCCTCTACCATAAAAGTTACATTTTATTTTTATTTTATTTATCTTTATTTATACAGCACTTGGGCTTTCAGTGGTGCCCTGTTTAAAATACAACACAAGCAGAAAAACAAACAAGTATAAAAGTCATATGAAACAATACAACACAAGCAGAAAAACAAACAAGTATAAAAGTCCATATGAAACATTAAAAACAGGTGCAGGTGTGTATATAAAAGTTTGTTACCAGATTATTAAATTGCGATTGTGTCACCAACGTATCCAGTTTTGCTTTTCCTTGGAGTGTATTCCATTTTTCTGAAGCAAAGCAGCTAAAATCCCTCTTTCCCGTCTCAGTTTTGGTGCGGCTAGTTCTTAGCCTTATGCAGTCATGTAATTAAATGTTCCGGTATCAATGATTAACAAGCAGGTGAAGTATTCTGGCACACTATGCCTGGCATGACATAGTGTACCTTTTAAATGATTTGTAGTTTTTTTAAATTATTGAATACTTATTATAACTGCCCCCATTTGAAAGACACATCCTTACACCATAGAATCTGGAGGCATTTGTTACACTGCTTCTCATCCCTGTGTCGTAGATGCGTGTCAAAGCGCCAGTGTTTCGCCCCCGCTGCCCTCTACTGTCCGTTTGGAGACCAGGCCGCCGGGGTACGCTCTCTGTCCCAGTTTCAGGCTCTTCAGGATGGGGAGAAGGAGCTGAGCTCGCTGAGGGACCTGGGCCTAACAGAGGAGGAGATCCAGCTGTGGAAGAACAGGGACCTCCAACAAACAGACAAGGTACAAGACTGTACTGGAATGTACGCCCTCTTCATCTTAGAACAGCAGGATCCATTGAGTCATTTAAAACTAATTTAAAGACTCTGTATAGACTTGCCTTTCATTGCTGACCTGTTTTAATTGCCCTATGTGCTGTAATTTTTTTTTTTTTATAATTGTATTGTATTTTAATGTTTCTGCATTTTATCTTTTTTATTAATATGAATATTTTTAATCTGTAAAGCACCTCGTGAGCTGATCTCTGTGAAAGTCGCTCTATAAATAAATGTTACTTACTACTATTACTATTTACTCTGGACTAAATTTGACTTTTGCTGCAATATATGAACCTCAACCAAGGTTTACAGACACATTTTAATCTGTTGGCCAGTACTCATTTAGAACTAGTTAAGCATGTTTTCATTTTGGTTAAGGAGCATTATGTAACTTCTGTTGTTGGTCACCTGCTTGTCTCCATGGAGATGTTATCGCTTTGTCTGGAATGCCCCACAGTTTAGGTTGAGACAAGCAGATGATGATACCAGGCCATGTTACAGGTTAAATCTGTGGAGAAGGGAGCCTACTCACTTTATAAATGCATGTTTTCAAGGTGTTTAACAATAAAAACCTGTGCATCTGTAACTGAAAAAATGCAGCACAGATAAGTTTAATGCCGTACTGTGGGGCATTTGCAGCCAAAGAATTAAAGCCATAACATGGACAAGAAGATGACCTCCTACCAAAAAGTTACACATTTTGAGATATAGTCCTGTTTCTGTACTGGATTTAGTTTTTAATCCTGGTATTTTGTGAGGATACTTCTTGGTGAAAAACATTTGAGAATCACTGTCAATTTCACTTTTTTTTTTCCCCCGTACAATCCTAAACTCTGCTATTCTTCTCCCCTGTCAGTCCCGTGGAGTGTGTGTGGACCCCAGCGCCAAAGAGCAGCGTTTGAAGGAGATCAGAGACAAGATGGCGGCGCACGCTGAGCTCCTGTCCCGCCCCCAACGCTTCAACTGCAGCCGAGCCCTGACACGGCGAGAGATGGAGATCGAACAGGCGCTGTACCAGGGCAATGAACGCCAGGGCTTCCTCTCTGCACTCTACCACAGGGGTAACGTACTGTTAAGATGCGTACAAGAATTGATACTTTGCAGTGACGATTTAAACAACACATTTCCGGGAGCCTGTGATCAATGGAAGCATTTTGGTCCTGTTTAGGTGCTTGAGTTTCAACAAAAAAGTTGAGCGTGACTAACCTCTTGTGAGAATACAGACTGATATTTTTTCAATATTTCTCATTAGGGCTGCAATATTCGGAATCAAATTGAAATTGCAATTTGAATAGACTCAATTAGCAAATCAAATCAAAGGCTGGAGTTTTTGAAGTACCATAATTTCCTCTACAAAGAACAAAATATCCTGTCTGCATAAAAACTGCTCACCCTGTAGTTTAGATCTTGGGTCTGTCTGCAATGTTGGCGTCTTTGTCCCTAAATCAGTTGCCATATTGATGGTTGTGCCTTCAAATGTAATATGTGGCTGATCCAGTATTTGTCTGATTTTCTCTGTACGTCGCCCTGAGAGTGTAAATGCTACAGGTTGTAAGTAGGCTGCCCCTCCATGTTGTGTATGTATGACTAGAGGATGACATTTCACTATGTGAGCTGTTTTAGTTACTGCCATAGATACAGCTGCAACATGCTATGTGCATGGTGGATGTCCTTTTTCTGAAAAAGAACTGCATTGCCAACCCCATCTTTTTCAGAAACATCTAAGTAAAAAGGTAATGTGTAGTCTGGAACAGCCAAGTCACATGAATATGCCATCTGCTGTTTCAGGGAAATAAATGCTTCCTTTGCTTCAGTATTCCAGTTCAGTTGAGCCGTTACTAAAGCTCTTAGTGGTGCTGTTGACATTCAGGCAAATATTTTTTACTGTAGCCTGTTAATTCTAAAATTTATGTGATTTAGGTTTTGGATGGTGGCGAATGGTAGAACGGTGTTGGTTTGGTTTTTGATTTGCTAGCTTTGTACCCCCTCTCAGCTAATCTAGTGAGAGTGGAGTGTGTCGCAGTGAGAATGTGCTGTTCATTAGGAGAGGTAATGACAATGTCATCTACATACTGTATGAGAACTGTACCAGTTGGAAGTGAAAGATCAGCAAGGTCTCTTTTCAAAGCCTGATTAAAATACCCAGGAAATCAGCATTAGCACCGACACACAAAGACGTACCGTTCTAAAAGTAGAAGTACATTGCGCTGGAAATGGTTGAGCTGACTGTCCCTCTCATTGGAACTAGCCGGATACCGTATTTCGAAAGTTTATAACAAACATAACAAGTATTTTTTATTAAATGTATGTGGTTGAACAATGGCTGCTATAACGATAGAATGAAAATTAAAGTTTGAATGACGGCTCAAGATTTTCAACATAATCTTTATAGGCAATTTCTACTGCAAACAACAAAATATCCCGTCTCAAATACATGTCATTAAATTTGCTAACCCACACAGACATGTTTGGAAATGCACTGTGGTTACTGTCTCGGTTTCATACATATTTTCATCTATTTTTTCCAATGTTTCTTTTAATATGTTTAAGAAAGTGTACTGTCATCACAATTGTTTTCTTTTTTTTTTTTTTTTTTAGATTCTACAGATGCTGTCCAGCAGGTGTCGACATCAAACCCCACTATAGACTCAGTTTACAGGGAAGTTTTGGAAGAAGACCGATTAGCAGCTTTGAAACAAAAACAAGAAAAACTGAAGGAACAGACTGAAAATGACCAATCACAAACTCAGGGGCAATTACAAGCCGAGAGAAACGACCAGTCAGAGTCAGAGTCCAAACAAGAGGAACAAACCAGCCAATCAGAAAAGCTCAAACGAGAAGAACAGATCCCATTGGCTCCAGTGACGGAGATTGATCTGAAACAGCCAATCAGCAGCCTCCGAGGAGGGTCACATGTCCCGGTCACAGTCAGAGGAGATGTCAAGGATATTTCAGAAGAAGAAATTTTATCGAATCGAGAATCGGATGAAATGATACGAAGCATTCCCAGATTTAGGAATTACCAACCTGGAAAACCCTCCAAGGTAAGATGCAACTTATGGTATATTTTACAGTTTATAAGTGATGCTGAGACTGAGTGCTTAAATTTTCAGTTCAGTTATGCACAAACTATAACAAAAATTTACAGACTACAGAGATGGGTAGTTTTTTGTAGATGGGCAAAATTTGTCTATCATCAATAATAGCCATTTTAAAAGGCAGCTACTAGCAATACTTGAACTTCAACCATAGGCCTGTCACGATAAATACTATATTGACTTATCGTTCAATACATGTTAGATGGAACAATCAGTTTTAGGGGTCAATATTTATCATGGGTACTTTTTCTTAGTACTACTTCCTGTTTTACGATTAGATTTGAGCTGTGGATGGTTGAATAAATACCTTCTATGATTCATTATAGATGCAAATTAACTATGTGTTTAAAGTGTTTCATTCAGCTATTTATTTATTACTGTTTGTGTTCTTTAACCATATAATACATTAGAATTTTTTGGGGGGATAATTCTACTTTACAGTTATTGTGTCAGTGGCATAAATGAGTTTCAGTATTATAGTTTATTGTCTGTATTTTCTTCAGCAATATATTGTACTTTAAAATTTGTTCCATGACAGGCCTGTTCAACCATGACATTTATGGACATGCTTGAGCACATTTCTTGTCATACTATTGCCTCAACATTGTCATTGGGGTAGTAAAAATATATACCAAGAGATGTATTTTTGTCAATATTGCCCTGCCTTAGTAATAATTACATTTACATTTTTGTAATTTACTTTTTTGAAGAAATTTTAGTACTTCCTACTATTCAAATTGCATACTTTTACTTGCATTTAGTTATATTTTATGTTGATGCAGCAATACTCTTACTGCTGTACCCTTTTTAGCTACTCTACCTGTCATTCTTTATTTAAAAGATATTATTATGCTATGCTTCTAAATAATAATAATAAGCATTCTTGTCTCTGCTGAAGGTGCTGTGTGTGAAGAACTTGGCTGCACAGACGACTGTGGCCCAGCTGGTGGCGCTGTTCTCCAGGTTTGAGCAGCAGGGAGGGGCCATAGTTTACAAACTCCTGACAGGACGCTTAAAGGGACAGGCCTTCATCACTCTGTCAGGTGAGTTCTGAAGACACTTTAAAGGAGACAAATAATGCAAAATTCTGCATCGTGGTGGTCCCTCATCATTAGCGCAGTTGTATTAGATTCATGCACGTTTGAATTATCCCGTTTTGTGGGCTTGAGTGCTGAGAAAATTTCAGTTTTCCCTTACCCCCTATCTCCACCCACTTGAGATTATTTAAAAAATTAGACTCCGAGTCATACATGTAGGGTCCAAAAATGTTACATAGTAATTTTTTCCACAAATAAAAACATGTAAATGAGAATCTACAACTAGGTACGGTGAAATGCTATAAAGGGGCCTTTCAGTTATGCAGTTTTTAACAGGAAGTCAGTGGACATATTTCTATTATTAAGCAGTTTTTGAATCAATATTGCAGTTTGCAGTTAGCTCAATTTAAAATAATGATCTATATATTATTATTAAGTACAAGACAAAAAAACATAATACGACTGTACTGACATAATATGAAATATACAAACAAATAAACAGTACAAACATTCCTTTCATTGCAAACTTCTTAAACAGTTCCCATTCTGTCTTGGGTGGTGTGTACAGGTATAATGTTCTTAATTTAAAACAGTTTTACCATTTTATTTTGCAGATGTTGAAACGGCACAAAAGGCCCTCGGTCTACTCCATGGATACCGGTTACTGGGGAAACCGCTGGTCGTGGAGTTTGGACGTGAGAAACACAACTCGGCTCAACAGCAGAATCAAGAAAGGGACTGAAAACGATGGACATGAATGGACTATTTACAGTAACCATGGAAATCCATATTGTATATATAACAACTTGGATATTTATGTTGATCTTGAGGTCAAAATAAGTCCGCTGTGTACTGTCTGTTTTTCATGTTTTTAAGACAATAAAAATCAGGTACAGCGTCTTTAATTTGTTTAGGCCTAAGAAATATTAACTTGTCAAACATTCTAATTGCAATGTAAATGCAGATTCATATTCAAGTATGTTAAATAAGGCTGATATTCTTTTTGGTAGTATTTTTTTTATTACTAAATAATGTCTCAAATGAAAAAAATATGACTCTTCCACTAATGTTTGCGTCAGATATGGGACAGGAGCCTTTTCTTGTATCAATGTGGAAGTTTCATGAAGAAGTTGCTTCTTTGTTGAAAGGCTGGATGATATGTCAAAAAATATCATACCATAGATTTCTTGTTACCAGTATCACTTCATTATAATTAATGTGTAACTTGATGAGGGTTTGCCACCTGCTCGTCTCCATGGAGATATTATTGCTTTGCCAGAAATGTTCCACGGTGTGGTATTAAACCCATTTGTCTCACATGTATTTAATTATAGATGTTTTATCGCTTCTGCACTGATCTGAACTGTAACTTGAGCTGTTGGTGTCACTTGTCTCCATGGACAGCTAAGCAATAACATCACCATGGATATTCAATTCAATTCATCTTTATTCCGGACTCATGGTCCATTTTTAAAACAGACAAGGACAGTGACAATACAAACGGTAAACATTTATGTTCTTAAAACACAACCACACCAGTGTCTCCACATCTTGGACTGATGGTGTATTGCACTGAATCTTATATTTGTAAGTGACATTATTATTTCATTTTCTGACTTATTCAGCCTGCAAATAAAACTGTACATTAAAGTTCTTAGTACAGCTTGCAAAGTGTTCACTCTGCCTCGTCAGGAGCACCCATAAAGCGTCATTATAAGCCACCTGCAGCCTTTGCACACTGGCTTTTTTGTAAAGAGTCCAGAAGTGGGAAGTGTATAACACTGGATAATATGATTTAAACAATATCTGCTTTACATCATCAGTACAAGAACCAAACTTGTGCATAAGTGTATTTGCCAGAGCATATAACATCCTGCATTGTCTATAAATATCATCATCATCTGCCATGTCCGCAGTGATTATATGTCCAAGATATCGCATTTTAGTTGTAACCCTCAATACAACATTAGACAGACAAAAATCAGGATATCTCATGTGCTTGTCCTCTTTGGTCCTACAGATCATGATCATACTCTTAGTTGCATTATACTTAATATCATGCTCCACACCATAAGCTGAACAGATGTTGAGTAGCTGCTGTAGACCAGCGGTGCTCGGACTAAAAACAACCAAGTCGTCTGCAAACATTAAATGATTCAGGACAAGAGTTCCAGCCACACAATCAGTTTTACATGTTTTGAGCTTTGTTGACAGTTCATCTTGATACAAACTGAATAAAACTGAGGAGAAAATTCCCCCATCTCTGACCCCATTGCTGACTCTAAATGGGGCAGACACAGTTTCCCCACTTAATCTGCATATAATAGGTATGGCTATTATATGCAGATTAATAGGTAAGCAGGTATTGGGCACTTTACCGGAAAAGTTAGTGTACTTTCCCAATTCCATTATAAGTGTTCAAATCGCCCAGCCATACCTATTATTTTGCTTTTAATTTCTTAGTTTGAATTCCACAGCAGACCAGTTACATGGAGAATATGGCAGGTTTTTATGCATAGGGTTGTCTGTCAAAACCAGACAACTCTCTGACCAGTACAGTGTCTGTAGTCAGTGTGGGAAGTGTCTTACCGAGGAGCAATATGAGTACACTCCTATTTTGGAGAAATACCTTCAATTCATTAGTTTCCTCTCTCGGTCATATCAAATGAGTTTTTTGAAGGTATGCAAAAGGAGATTATGGAGTATAACAAAAACAATAAATAATTGGGGAGATTTTTGGTGTTATCTCCCACCTTCAAATAAACTCCCAGTTTTGACCGACCATTGAGCCAGCACATTATCAGTTTCAGTTCAATGTCACTCTCACGTTTTCATTAAAGGTTTTTATTTAAACATTTATTGATTTGTTTGCCCTTCTCTGTTTGTCCCACTGTTCACTGTTTGCTCTGGGTCATGGGTTTCTCTTCATTTTCTCATGACACACTGCAATCACCTCAGTCAGATCCCACAGACTGAAGGACAGTTAAAAACACAGCGGAATTTAAAAAATGCAACTTAGTTGCATTCTGTGAGCTGGCTTGCCTCTCCCTAGATCTGAGAACTCGGCAGGTGTCATCACCTGCTTGCCTCCATGCAGATGGATAATACCTTAAATATTCCATATGTTTATGCATTAGACCTGGTTTATGGTCTCTTTTTTGGATTTATTTCAAGCAGCAAATCAAAAGATTTCTAGTGGCAGGAATAACACGTTACCTCCATGGAAATGGAAAGTTAAAACCATAGACTGTATATACAGCCCAATGTCTAACAAAACAATTGTGCAGATTGGATAAAAGGCAAACAACATGTTTAAGCATTAAAAACATACACTATAAAGTTCAGATAATATAAGAGCATTTATTTAAAAACACATAACATTTAAATTGTGTTTAAACTGTGCTTAGTACTCATTATCAAGCTTAAAACATCTTGAATGTGGAAATGCAAATTAATAAAACTCAAAATCTGTGTAAACTCAAAGCCTAAAAAACCTCAAAACAGTACAGAATTGTGACAAACAACAAACTGCTTCGGTGCAACAATTAGAAATATTTTTGTCAAATGCCCTCAACCTAATGTACAAAACATTCTTTATATATAAAAGGCTACAAAAACATACATCAGACCAAAAGATACAGGAATATTGACAGCTCTATAATAAAAAAAACAAAACAAACTTTATGTTCTTTGATTTGACACAAACTTCACAAAAAGAAAAATACACCAGCCTCGGAAATTAAGTGAAATGGTTTGGAGTACATTACTTTAATACATAGACTTAAAATGCTGTGCTAATATATATGCCATTCAAAAATGTTTCATTGGGCCACTTTATCATCATCTTGTTTTGACTAGTTAAGATGTATGTCCTTATTACACCAAAGCTATTTAGCTCAGAAATTTTTGGACATGAAAATATTATTTTAAAACCAATTAAAAAAACAACAATGTTCTCTTTTTCTTCACTCAAAGTATCAACAATTGTCACATGTCATGTACATGCAGTGCCAAAAGTCTTCACTAGTCAAGATTTCTTCTTTTGAATTCACAGAAGCGCTACTTAATTCAGTCTTTATAAGAGGTGAGATAGATTTTCATTTCAGTTTTTGTCTAAAGCCATTGGTCAGGAAAGCACTTTCCACTTTCCTACAGGATGAACACCTTTATTTTAATCTGAAGTTTGACGTCATCAATTCAGATCTTGTGGGCCTCCATCTTGTTCGCTCTCCATGGCTTAAACATATCCTGTGATGTCATAACCTGTGTTTTTCTTGCTTCGATGCGCGTTGTGATTGGTTGATTGAGAACTTTCACTTGCACTTCTCACCAATGCCTGCACCGTCTGCCCTCTGCCTGGGTTTGGTCCTCCTTGCTGCGAAGCGGGATTTCTATAAGTTTGCGAAGTCATTCTGGTTCCTGTTGCCGTCATAGCGCCCCCCACAGGATAGGGATACCCTGGGCCGTTCCTTCTTCCTCTTCCACTTTGATCTTCGCAGCAAGACGCAGACAGCAAACCGCCACCTAGCATCGTAACTAGCGCCGAAGCTAATCCAACGTAAAGGCATTCTCCAATCTCAAATTTCATACTTTGTGGTACATTGTGTTGGTAAAATGTTTGGACAATTTCGTGAGTTGTCCACGCTACTGGAACAAGCGCTAAAAATCCTGACACAAGGAACAGCCCACCTCCAGTTCCCGCCACACGACTTTTTACTGCGCCAGCTCCATCCAAACAAACAGTACACTGCATTCCCACAGGGGATATAGCAATAGCGACAGTAGAAAGCACTAGAGATATGACCATTAGCGCCCGTGACGCTTGGAGGTCAGCAGGTAACGCTAGCATGGAGTTGTACGTTTCACATTGGAAGGCTCCGGTGCTCTGGTAGACGCACTCCATCCACAGGCCGCGCATGTTAGCCACCGCAGTCACAATGTTGGACCCGATGTGAGCCGAGATCTGCCAGTACGGAAGAACGGTGGCCACCATGGTTCCCAGCGTTCCCAGTAAACCTAAAAAGAATCCCATCAACTCCAGGGCCATGGATGCCATCGCTGCAGCTGTGGAAAAACAAGAGGTTAATTTAACTGTTTTAAAATCATATTACAATTTAACACTACAGTTTCCATCACAGTAAGAGTAGTAATATAATGGAATTATCATGATACCTTAAAGGGCCCATATTACACTATTTTCAGATCTATGTTATAATGTTGTTTCCTCATAAAAAACACACCCGGAGTTGTATTTTGTTTCATTCACACCAACCCTGCATATTTAGGCTGAGTTCTTGCACAGACAGACATCTTTTTGTGATGTCATGTGGTAATATAGGATGTAATATAATAGTATAGTGCTCCACTGTGTTTTTAACCCTCTGGTCACCTTCAAAATTAGGTCACATTTGTCACCTTGGGGATCTTCGAGGTTCCCCATTTTTAAATGGCCATAAAAGCCACATAGATTAATATTTTTTTCTACTTTCAAAGTTCAGATCTTTTCATTTGGTCCTACTCTACTCATACATTTTATATATTTGAAGTTTTTTTTTTTTTTTTAAATTATAAGACTATTTTGCCATAAAAGTACACCCAAAGTGAACCATAAAAAAAAAATGTGGGAAAAAGGTGCATCACTGTGTTTTGAATAGGAGAGGTTTATGCAAGTAGAAAAAATTGAAAAAAATTTGAATCTATGTGGATTTTACGGTCAATTAAAAATGGTGACCCTCGAGGGTCCAGAAATATTGATGTTTAAAAAAAAAAAAACTCAAAAGGATCCCCAGGTGACCAGAGGGTTAAACTCCATACACCTTCACTAGAATCATTTGGATGATTTCAACCCTGGAATTGCCAGTCTCTAATGAACTAGAGGTGAAAGGTAGCTGTTGACCAGAAAACTACCACTACATGATCACAAGGTGGAAAGGTAGCTGTTGACCAGAAAACTACCACTACATGACATCACAAGGTGGACAGAGTATTTTGAGCTTTGGAGACTAATAATAAAGGATTACTCAAATATGTGTGAATGAAACAAAACAAAACTCCAGGAATGTTTTTGATGAGGTAAGAAAATTATAACATGGCTTAAAGCTTACCCTATTACACCTTTAAAGTGTAATAGGGTAAGTATGGTAATTACTCAGTGAAAGATAATGAAGAATGTCCAGTAGTTGAATAACTCTTAAGAAAAAGGCTATCATCATGCCCTAAGAAATGATCTGTATCACAATTATCACTAATAGTGCAGCTTGTTTTTAGCAGTGTCCTTTTCGAACTGGTGCACTGGGGCACAAAAATGGGACATCGCGCCAACAGCTGTGTTCGTTTGGACAAGTCTTGGGTGACCTGCTTTAGTCACAAATATGTACTCTTCTGCCATAAAAGTCCCAAAATCACAATTATGATTATTCGTACTAACTTAATGTCATTCTTCAATGAGAATAAAAAGATGTAAGCGATACAAAACCAGTGCTTAGGGACTAGAAAGAAACAAGTGCAGCTTACTTAAGTCTTTAGATAATTGTTTTCATATAGAGCTTAATCGTCAAGGGAACGAAGACCAGCATTTTTGTAAACTTGTGCAATATGATTTTGGTTATTTTTACTTGAGCACAGTAGGAATATGCTACAGAATGATAAAATTATATAATAAATCATTGCATGCATCATTCACATTTTTGTTGTTTTGCACTATAGACATTTTAAATATATTAATTACACAAAAGAAAAGCATATGTCTGTAGATACACTACCTTAAATTGGAGCAGATTCTTGCCTCTGGAACTTGCCTAGTTGTTAAGCCCCTTGGTCCACTTTTTTAAATGTTTCCAAAAAATAAATCAAGTCCTCCTCCTCTCTTCTCACTCCGTTATCCACATCCTTTGAAAATGCCTTGTCGGTTCAGATCAGGTTGCTCTTTTGGTAAATCCGTCCACTCCCTCGGCTTATGGCAAACCACTACTTTGCAGCTTCCAGGCAGGCCTATATTTTAGACTCCCAATATTTTCAGAGCGAGATGAAAGCCTTATCTGGAATCTGCATTCAAACCTCCCGTTATTTTGTCCACGTTAATCATTGCTGAAGGGGCAAAAAAACAGACCTTTGCTTCTTCATAAAACAGAAAACCCATCAAGGTTAGACCAGTGTACAGTGCTGGAAAAGAAAATCAATGAGACACAAGTTAATGTTCAGACCTTACTAATAGGGGTGCATTCATTTGAAGTGTTCGTGAGCACTTTTGTAATTGATGTTTTTAAACATACACTACCAGTCACAAGTTTGGACACATCATCTAATTCAATGTTTTTTTTCTTTATGTTTACTACTTTCTACATTTTATACATACGGAAGACATCAGATATATGATGCAAGATGTATAGAATTATGTAGTAAAGAAAAAAGTTAAATAGCTCAACTAAGTTTTTTTAGATTTTATTTTCAAATCCTCAAAGTAGCCACCCTTTGTTACAGCGCTGCAAACCCTTGGCCTTCTCTCAATGAGCTTCTTGATGTTGTCTCCAGAAATGGTTTTCATTTCACAGCTGCGCCTTGTCAAGGTCAAGAAATTCCAAAAGTGCAAAGCAGGGTTCAAAGCAAAGGGTGGCTTTTTTCCCTACGTTCTAAGTTTTGAGTTATTTTGAGTTTATGTTTTGTTTGCTACATTCCATGTGTCCATCCATAGTTTGACGCCTTCAGTGAGAATCTACAGTCATAAATCATCGAAAAGAAGAAAAATTTTTTTTGAAAAAGTGTGTCCAAACTTTGGTAGTGTATGTCACATG
Organism: Periophthalmodon schlosseri; assembly: GCA_000787095.1. Taxonomy (NCBI): domain Eukaryota; kingdom Metazoa; phylum Chordata; class Actinopteri; order Gobiiformes; family Gobiidae; genus Periophthalmodon; species Periophthalmodon schlosseri. Next base: position 171,231 of record KN482351.1, on the reverse strand, counting down.
TAGTGGGAGATATCTCAATACTGATCATTTTGAAATTATTGTTTTGAGGGAATACAAATTTAGAATATCAAAGATAATATTATAAAGTCTATATATTGGTGGTTTTAGAATGTGACGCTGTCATACTCTCAGGGGGCAGAACCATTTTTCCCTTTTGATAACAATGTAATTTCATATGAAATATCTAAAAGGTAAATTCATAAATATACAACTTGGTCATTTCTATTACTGATTAGACTTGCCTATAACTCACTATTATACAACAAAAATCAGCATTCCAACAATATTCATAATTGCCCCCTATATTAAATATTATTGGCCTATAGAATGTTGTGATGTCATCTGAAACCAGCAATAGTTCAATTAAAAATGTCATTTAAAAGGGAGCAAAAAGCTGATAAAAAATGAAAAGATACAGGAGTGATCTTTCAAACACTGTATAAAGTATTATTCTGCAGTTGTTGTTGTTGTTGTGCTTACAGTAGATCACAATATTTGAACCTCAACCAGAATATTTACTGGCAAATGTTAGCATATTTCTGATGGATTGCAAGTTATATAATCTCATTACTGTTACAATAAAAACTAATAATAATCTAAATAAAATATGAACAAGTTATTTATTATTTCAGCCCATGTTCAATATATATGTACATTCAAATGTAAATAAAGTGTCAGTCTTGGGCAAAACTAAGTACAAACTAACACAAAAGGCTAAGCCAAACCAATGCAGAGAATCAATTTCCCTTACGAGTGATCAATAAACTATACCGGTACCTTATTTTACCTTACAAACCTTATATTGCTACACTGTGTTTCACAAGATACACTTATTTGATATTTTCTGACAACTATCAAAATATTTTTTTCCTTATTCAAAGTGACACTATCTGAAGTAAGTTTTGGAGAAAAATTTTGCTTGCACTAATTCCAGCTCAGTAAAAAATCTGCTCCAGCAAAGACGGAGAAACACCAAAGCCAAAACCTCCAATAAGGACTGACACCAATGCAGCGAAACCCAGGGCGTGTGTATAGTTTATGAGCGGCTGGCCTGCACGCAGAAGATTCCTCCTCAGAAAGATTTTGTGCATCCACAAGTTGATGCAAATATCACAACTTTTTTTCCCCAGCAACAAGACACCACAACAAGACACCACACACAAACAAGCCCAGGGACTTTATGTAAGACCCTTCAATATGAACCATGTCGTTGCTCAAATAGTGCTTTAAGGCCCTGTGTATTACAAGGTGACTGTAGTACTATCGTCCAATAAGAACTGCTACTGGGAGAAGCATGATCATCCACCACTAAGAGACCAAAGAGCATATCACCGTAATGCATTCAGCTTGTTGCTCATCTATTTGTCCATTCTTCTCCACGCTTCATAGGGTTTGCATGTCTGGATGCCATGGGTTTGAGATGTTTAAGAGGTTAGAGTTTTCATACAGCTTGTTTATGAACATCAGAATTCTAGAATAGCCAGTTCTGCATGTATAATGTATAATGGAAATCAAACCAAGCATTACCATCAAAGAACACTTTTCCTGAACATCCACCTTTTGGGAACTTGCCAAGGCTTGTTTGAGCATATTAACATCACTAAGCTAACCAGTATCAATGCTTGTAGCTCTTGTTTTTAGCCTGATTTAATATGCTTCTCTCTTCAATGTCTTCATTTCGCCATCTAGGGTCCTCGCACCCTCTGCTAGCCCTTTGTTCAACATAAAATCAGGAGTGGCCTTTACTTTTTATTTTGTGTGATATATCACACAATATCGATAGCATGTCCAAAAGCGGATTTACAACAACAAAGAGGTTGGAAGAACGTAAAATACAAATATGAACAAAATCGCCAAATATTACTGGCCCTATGGCACAGTTATAAGTCAGTGTGGAGTAGGGTGTCATTACAGGTTTAGTTTAAACTCTTTAATGGAGCCTATGAGTCAGAGCGGGACAAAACAACTATTACATTGGAATAAACAGCAATCTGCCATAAACACCTTCTATAAATGGACTTTTACTTCCATTTCACACAGCAGTAGATGATATTGACAAAAATTAATAGTTATTTTTAACTAATGGATTTTTTAATCCACCTCTAAGATTTAGTTTGATGAAAGGGTATTGAGTATTTGTGCTATATTATACATGCTATATAGCAGTATATATAGCAAAAAAACATTTAATTCTGTTAACTGGACAAAAGTTTTAGAGTGAAGACGTTTCGTGAGTCATCCAAGTGGCTTCTTCAGTTCTGGTCAAGTGCTGCTGAGACACTGCCTTATTTCTTGGCATTGTCTTACCCTTACCAGTTTGAGTTTGGCTCACCAATGTCCCAAAGCAATGTCTCAAGACAGTGTCCCACCAGTAGCTGACCGGAACTGAAGAAGCCACTTGGAGCGTAACACCTTCATAGAATTGAATTTTCTTTTGCTATGAAACCTACCTGGACAACTGAGGGATTACACAGACATCTACTATACTACTACTGTAAGATGCTGTTACACAGTAATAACCCTTGTTGATAAGAGGAATAAAGGCATTTTTTTTTTAGTATTTCATCACTGCTGACTTTCTACATGTTGATCACAAAGTATATAATATAGCACTCACCAGGTGGCAGGCGTATCCACTGAAACTGTTGTGCACTTGCTTCATATTCCTAACCACTAATTGCAATCTTGAGCTGTGTAATCACTTTTAATGAGATTATTTGCTATTTTCCTCTGATAATGCTACAAAAAGGGCAATGTCCACATGCACAGAAGATTAGTCTGAATCAGTTCAAATTCTTTCTGAAAATTCCAAAACAATTATGTCATATCAAACTAAACATATCTATTTCATCATATCATCAGTGTTCAGGCGGATGACAAATGACATCAGCCTGAACACTGATGCAGGCAAAGTCTCAGTCTTGATCGTGTTAGATCTGAGTGCTGCCTTTGACACTGTCGATCATGGATCCTCTTACAGAGACTAGAGGACCGGGTGGGCATCTCTAGTACGCACTAAACTGGCTCAAGTCCTATCTAGAAGACAGGGAGTGCTTTAGGGCAGGTAAAAAAATGCATTGATGTTTTTAATGGTATGAGTTCATATGAAAATCAATTTATGAAAACATAACCTTACATTATGGTGCTATTGAAGGATGGACTATTTGAGAACCATGCCGTGTGAATGCTGGAGGTGTAATGTTTGTCACAGCTTGTGAGTTCATTTCAGCTTCAGACCTGGCTCCTGAGAGCAGCTGTGTTACACCACAACTCACCCAAGTGTCTCAGTGCACACGTCAAACTCTGAGACTACGGGAATACTTCGTTGGTCAGAAGTACAGCACGAACTGGCCTTGAACCAGGAGTTATGAGATATTATTATCCACTAACATCAAAAACAATGGAAAATGGCATATTAAGAAGGTCGAAGAACCAAAACTAGAACATCAAGAGGCAAGAAACCCAAACACAGAGAGAAGAAAACTCCACACAGAAGCTGCACGTGGTCACAAGGCCGCAAGGCATGAGAGCTAACCATATATACTTGATTTGGTATAGAATCATTATTGCAATAAGAATTTCAAAATGCATATTTTAAAAGCAACATTTGAGAGATGACTGGATATGAACTGCTTAACTAATACAGAAATAACATCAATTTGAGAACATTTCAGAATTGAAACTACAGGGTTGCCAATTGTCATAGGGAGGGAACATGAAACCAAAATAGTAACAGCAATTGCAACTTGTTAGTTATATCTTTTCCTGAGCTGAGTCCAGTTCTCGCCCGGACTCCGACCTCTGCTCTGTGTAGCTCTTCACACGCCATGCTTTTATTTTGAAGGTGTGAACTTCTGCCTCTTTCAGGACACACTTCCCTCACTGCATGTCTACAGTCTCACTCACACGCAAAAAAAAACATCTCATCACCACTGATTGCATTATAGGCTCTAAATAAATTTTATTGTTATTTTTACAAAAGTGATAAGTTACCGTGAAGTTTACAAACAACCTTAACATAAATTTGATCTGTACTATAGATTTTAAAAGCTTAATATAGGTATTGGCAAACATCGATTATCGCCACAACAGCAAGATAAATATAATATCTTAACGGTGCAAAAAATCCATCGGACCACCCCTACATGCATAATGCTGCATGATGTCTCTGACTACGAAGCTCAATAGGATGTAATAGTTATATTTTTTGGACAAATATTTGGATTTGATTTTTTATGTTGTGTTGTTTTTTTTGACCCATCTCCAGATCTTGAGCTTGGATTTTGGACAGAAGTTCCTCCTAGCTTGAAGATTTGGGGAAACCAACTCAGACCCCTTGTAGCTGTGAGGTATGTGTGCTAGCCACTCCAGATCCATATTTGTGACTGAAATAATATGAGCATGTGTATCTAATGACAGCCAAACATAATGAAGCTTTTCAAATGAAGTTTTTTTTAAAAGTAGGAGATATAAGCGGCTCTTTGTGCCTGTCTTTGTGGACTGTTTTGTTTACATTTGTGTGGCGTGTAAAGTAGCACTAGGACAGAGGAGCGTGGAGTGTGCTGCAGTGTGACCTGAGACACCTTCTCAAATGAGGCATAAGCCAACACCACCAGCGGGTCACTGTCCATGCAAGATCAGCGCAAAACTAAAATTTTCTGCAGATAATACAGAACCATGTACAGAACCATAACAATCACATTAATAATTTCAATGAATTTGAATGGTTGCAATTGTCAAATCACAATTATTTGGGTAAGGAAATGTCCTCTGCAAACAACTAAATAGGTCGAGGTCAAACAGTAGTCTCAGAGTGGAGTGTGCTATGGAAGTGTGAGTAGAGACACCTTCACAATAAAAGTCCTTCATATGAGAGAAATGTATATTACAAAGCTTCCTCATCAAAACATCCTGCTTCCCTGTTATGAAGTAGTTGTAGCGACAGTTGAAGCAGTTGTTGTGTTGTGACTGTTGCCAATATGCCTTGGATTGTGTTTGGGACCCTTAAAATCTTAAGATGGAGGATCAAGTTATGGTTGATGGGGGACACTATGCCTTAGCTGCATTAGAATACACACAATGAGTCATGCCTGGCTTGCTTTCAAGAACCTCCCCACTAACTGCTAAATACACCTAAATACCACCAAAAATGCCTTCAGTCTTTTTTAATCAAAGTTCAGGATGACTGTGTTGACCACAGTGTGTCTCACCTGAATCAGGTGAGACAGGTGGGCAATGGAAAAAAACGCTGCCTGGTTTCTGGTCAGTACTTGTTTGGGATAATTCATAAAAAGAAATTAAAGAGTAAGAAAGACAGTCAGAGGTCATGCTGCAACTAGTGAGCAAATAAGTGAATTATTTCTTTTGTGCCTGAGATTTCTACAATTAACTAGATTAATGATAACTTCTTGACAGAGACACAATGCAGTTGTATACAAAATTAAAAAGACACCATTTTGTTCTTTTTTAATGCAATTATTACATTTGATTGAATGACAAGTTAAACTCTGCTGTAAGTCTCCAGCCCTGTGCCCGGTCAGTTCTCGTCCAGACTCTGACCTCAGCTCGGTGTTGTGTGTGACACGAGGCTTTTACTTTGGTGTCTCGCTCACACCTCCACAGGACACTCCAGTCAGAGACCACAGATTCACCTCAAAGAAGAATGACTGGAATTTGCACAATTATCTTATTATTATAAGTGCAAGAAATTCTACCAGTACTGTATAAATACTGATAATGAAACTGATATTGATAATCTAGTTAAAACAAATCAATGAATAGGTATCAGTTCATTTCAAGACACCATTGGATGCATCGCTACACCATTATGTGAGCACACGGGATAATTTAAAATTAAACTCAAAACAAACAGTTAGGAGACTTGTCAAACAGAACATAGGGGTACTATAGACCCACCTGATAAGGTTCAGACACTGCCAAACTTTAAAGAGAATCTAGCTTCAAAAGCATCGACAGATACGGTTTTGTTTAGTTTCACTGTATGAGTGGGGTAGGGGATTATAGTGTTGAACAAAATAAAAACTTGTTTAATTGTTTAAATAAGTAAGAAATTGTTCTAGGAAAGGCCAATGACATTTTGCAAAAAAAACAGCGAGAATTCCAAAATTTCCAAGCTAAAGTAGGTCAAGTTTGGGAAATGGGAAATAAAAAAAATGTTCCCTTGATTTTTAGCCCCTTTGCAACTGTATTTATGATCTAAAAACATGGTCAGGGCTCCCTCAGCTGGAGGTTTAATGCCAACTTATTTATTTGTTTTTGATGGTGGTTAACCTTCTCGTCTGAGTACAAGAATATCTCAGGGTTCAATTCCGACACTGTGGGAAGATTCTGACTAAAGGTCTTTATGAATTTTATCTGAAAAATATGAGTTCAACAGGACTAGTTCTCGTCCAAACCCTGACCTCAGTTTGGTGTCATCAGTGGCACAGGGCTTGTATTTTGAAGGTGTCTCCTCTCACACGTCCACAGCACACTCCACTCACTGACTGTCTTACCCCCACGGCCATGTCTCCAAGAAATATTTTAATCATTCTATATTCAATGCAAAAAATATCTAATTAAACAGTTCTTAATACAAGCTTTAATCAATGCTGTATTCCATCCTAGTCTGTGCTGCAGTGCCCCCGTGTGGTGGCTGGAGGTAGCTTCTCAACTATTATTTATTTATTTTTTTTTATTTTCCGTGACTGACTTTATGTTGCTTTATGTTGCATGTAACTTCAGGGGGTGTGACAAAGCACCAACACATTGACATGCATTTGGTGATACAGGGGACAGTGGTGTTGATGGCATTTATGATTTGAGACGGGAAGGGCATCCAGCGTGAAAATTAGTTTTTATTTAAATGAACTAATTGTGTCAAGAAGTACTGTTGTCACAATACTAAAATTTCAAACTTGATTTGGATACTAAGGAATACATTCTGATACCACAGTGATGGTAAAAAGACTATAGAATGAAAGTTCAACATTAAATAATAGTACTTTTTTTAATATTACCATGTGGTCTTATATCTGTGTAATCCCTCAGTCGTCCAAGTAAATTTCATAGTGGTCCATGGGCGAATACTAGTCTATGTGGTTTTATACTTGTTCTTTTGACAACCCTATCAAGAAGTATATTAAAATATCGCAATATTGGAACTGCATACAAAATATAAGATATATATAATAATAAAATCACTGTATTTACTAAAAACATATAGGGAACGTTGTGTGGTTTTACAAAGTATTACCATTTTATATATTTTTTTCTTCATAAACAGTTATATAAAAGCTGTAATCTGCAAAATATCAATTACTGCCATATCGTGTGCCATGTATTGCGTATCAAATTGGATGGTGATGTACCCTGTGTTTTCTGGCTCTAAAATACTTATTAGAAAAAAAGATATATATATATTTTTTTTCACCAATGAATGAATGTTATGTATTTTTATTTTTTTACTACATATTTACTACTTGATGTACACACACCCCAAAAGTGGCCCTTTTAATTCTGTTCTGCTGTATTTTTAACTCTAAGACCATTCTCTTTTTTTCTAAGACATACGTTTATTGAATTTCTTATAATTTAGGTTAAGCAGGTTTGCTGTTTGTGAAGAGTATTTACGGTTGGTTTAGAGTTGTTTTGAAATAATTTGGATGTGGATTAGCACTGATTAAGCCTTCTGCTCTAAACAAAATATGTACACAAAACAACAGGGAGGCAGGATTAAGAGCAGGGCAGAGGGGCAGATGTCACTCTACTGTTAAACATGATAATGTGTGGGAGAAATGCAAATACTGTGTAATATATTGGGGACCTACAAATGCTGTTATTCTGGTAGCCTGGACACACTTTATATAGAGTATTGGAGAATATTGGTAAGGACTTTTTATTTTCAATTCCAAAGATTCATATATTATTCAACTTTATTTAGGTGCGTAAACAATGTAAATATATACATACTTATATACTTTCTACTATATAAATACTTATATACTTTATTTATAGGCAAATAAAGATATAAAGTTAAGCTGAAATGAATAGTCTACTCTACAAAATAAATATGTGCGTATTTAAAGCCATTTGAGTTCTAGTCCAGTAGTGGTAGCTGGGTTGTCACAAACTGATACCTAGATACTAATTTATACAAAAAAAATCTCATAAATTGTAAAGAAATAGACATTTTGTGACAAGTTTTTGAGTATCGAGGTTTTTGCTTAGTGTCAAAATTGAGTTTGAAATTTTAGTACAGTGACAGATCTATAAGTGGTAGAAGGGCTGGTTATAGGGACAAAAATCTCAATAACTATCTCAAGTCTATGCTGTTGATTAGAAGGTAGAAATGTAAATCTTACCAGAATGACGCTTACCAGATGTCAGATGCCGTTGACACGTCTCTTCTTCAAAAACATGATTCTTACTTGAGTAATGCCTTTAAAGAAGATTAAATACATATCATTTACAGTACACATGTTTACTCTGCGATAAGAGGCTTTAGCTGCAATAAATGAATACGATGGAGGATTGAAAATATTATTGAAGGGATTAGAATTAGAATTATACAGAGCAAAGGTGGAAGATGCACTCAAAATATATACATAAGTAGGCCTACAAAAATGTATCAAAGGAACTGCACGGTTTTAAATTCCATCAACATGACTTAACTGTGACCCCAGATACAAGGTAGACATGTTCAAATCAAATATTACTCTTACTGGTAATTGGTAACACTTGTAAAACTGATTTATTCTTAACTGCATAAACATTGGACATGATAGCCAAGTTTTTTATGTTATAATTTTTTGTTTTAGTTCTCAGGATGATTGTCTGATCAGAATGGGGTTGCCAGTTTCAATGCTGAAATCCAGTTGGTTTAAACGTTTAAAACCTAAACCCCAGCACCTAAAGCCAATCATTAGTCAGTGCTAGTGCAGCCTCTGCAGCTCAGTGAGTGAATTCTGGAGGTTCTGAGGTTTCGCATGAGGCATGACCTGTCCATATACTGAGAATGAGAAAAAAGTGTCCTCTATTCATGTATTTCAGCTTCCTTGTATATGCAACACTTTAAGGACTCAAAAGATATCAAAAGATTCAAAAGATATCATATTTTGTTTCAAATGGGTAGTCACTATGGCAACGATCCCAGTTTCTCATCATTCTGAAATCCATGAATATACAGGTTAAGGAACTTGCAACCCAGTTTCTTTTTTCTCTTTTAATGTTAATTTTATGATGCTTATTTGTGATTATTTATGTTTTGATTTGTTGTATTATGATTTTAATGTCTTTTTTGTTCTGTAAAGCACTTTGAATTACTTTGTGTACAAACTGTGCTATACAAATAAACTTCCCTTGCCTTGCCTTTAAAGAAAATGAATTTGTTATAACTGCACAGTCAATACTACAATAAAGCTTTTAGACATATTTATTTTTGAAGACCATAACTAAGATAATGCTAATTAACTAACCACAAACCTGCTAAAATATGAGTAATTCAAACTACTGACTCTTTTATGGACTTCATTTAGGACCTCTTTAAACAGTCACAACTCAAAAATATCATTCAAACCACAAGCAAACTGGTCCAGATTACATAAAGTCTAAAAAACAACACAACTAAACTCAGCTAAACACAAGAAAAACCTCAGCACTTTACAACTATCCTCTTATATTATTATTAGGCATCACATTAAACAACAACCTCTCAATTATCATGTTACTGCTATTGTTTATCTTGCATCATGTTATCTCCCTGTGTGTCCACATAGAGGCGCTACCGCAGAAAGATAAGTCGCTTCATTGGTTTTTATTTGACTGAGGTATGTGTATTATAGCGGCTCCATTTGTGCCTTTTGCCCACACTCTGCCCTCTCCGTGGGTTATCTCTCAGCGGGGCGTCCCCTGGCCCCCCTCACGCGCCCCTCACGTACGTTTGTTTATCCCAAATGAAGAGGCCATTAGGGCGACATAAGGGCCCATTATTACATCGGTGAGGATATCAACACGTGCTGTAATTGGCTGCGCACGCCAAAGTCTGATCAAGTTATTTTTTATTCGTTTAGGACAAGACAAATAATTAAACAAGAGTCTGGATAAATATACCGTAACAGTAAAATATTATTCGTTTTTAATCTAAGAAATTGGAATGCTTTTAAATATAAGGCTGTTACACAATTATCTGCGTGTGTAGTGACCCGTTATTGTCAGCATTAGCATTATTAGCATTATTAGCATTATTTTGAGGCTTACATGTCAGGCTAAAGTATACCAGCCATTTTGTTCACGTTCATAAAGGAGCAGATCCACGAAATAGGTTTTAAAAAGAAACTATTTTACCTTATAGCCGATAGAAAATAAGTTCCAAGAGGTGTAGGACGGGGTAAAATCCGTAAACATCGTGTGGAGTTAGCTTTGCTGTCATTTTTATGCTAACTTCACGCGCGTTTTTCTTTTTTGGCGGCAGCACAATCACAACCAACGTTTCTTTTCCTCAACTTTCCCCTGAGATGTTTCCCAGAAATCATGCACTTTTGGTAATGTTTATTTCTATACACGCCAATTATAAAAATTTAAAAAAAAACAAAACTTGGCTATGTTAACATTGAAATTCAAAGTTGAATTTAATGGAGTAATGTGTTAGGCTTTTTTGGTGACATGATTGAATTGCTAATGTCAATCTAAGCAATAAAAATATATATTGGCACTGATGGCAAGATATTGTAATATTTTGCTGTTGCTGGATAGGTGCACTATGTAACATGGGGGTCCACTACCTGCTTGTTTCCCTGAAAATATTAATGCTTTGACCTGAATATTCTCATCTGTCGTGCATTTATTCAATTACAGGTGTTTTTGATCAATCAGAAATACACGTATAGGCTACTGTGAGTGGGCCACCTCTCCACAGATCAACTTGGCCTGCGCGATATCTGCTTGTTTCCATGGAGATATGCCATGTTGAGGAACATTTCAGACAAGGCAATACATCTCCATATGTACAAGCAGTTGCGGACCCTCCCCTCGAAAAGTTACCTGAAAGCTACATGAAAGTTACATGAAAGTTAAATAAAATGTGAGTTTTTATTGTCTAGAGCAGATCCATGTTATAGAGTAGACTATCTGTAGCAGTAGGCTACATAAAATAAGTATTTATATTTTTAATTGTTGTAAAACATTATTTCGGCCTTTTAAATTGATTGGAATTGATCCTATTTAAGAAGTTTGTTCTCTGTCCTCGTTGTGTTGTTTTTGATGAACATTTGGGTGCGAAGCCTCGTCTTGTCCAAACAGCGCTTCTCTGCGGGACGGTGAGAAAAGTCGAGCCGCGGGGTTGTCTGAAATAACAAACAGGAGAAAAGTCAGACACCATCTGTGAGAAAAACAGCGGGAACAGCAGTAAACTAATTATGGGCCCGAAAATTAGATTCAAATTAGACCCACTACTCTGCTCATCGTAAATTGACATAATTTCAGACGGCGAGCTCTGAAGTTTCTAACCCATTGTAACGCAATTAAAAGTCATGCTAGACATCACACGGGCTCAAATGTCTTTACTCCATAATCAAGAGAGCTGTTGATTTACTTTTAACAGCTACTCATCTGATCTTATCTCAACGTTCAACATCACTCTGTTAATCCAATATATTTACTAACTTTTGTAGTATTTTTAACATATAGGCAGCTTTTTCAAAATGATTAGTTTAAACAATGATCAGACATTATGTTTTATTTATTAGTTAGGCTTTACAGAGTAGTAAACCAATTAAAGTTAAAGGCCCTAATTGTGTGTCAACTTTCAAGTGTGTCTGCTTTTTTTGCATTTTAATTTTGTTTTAATACGCTCAGTCTAATGTCACCATTGAAATACATTTTGCCTTATATTTTGCATTAGCTTGTTTCATTTTTGACAGCTGCGTGTAGTAAAGTTATGCCTATACTTCTTATAAGACAGATTTAGACTTTACTTTACTTATTAATAGCTGCAACCAGTCCCCTTTAAATTCCTCCGGTTGACATAGTTTGAGCAATGATTGATAAGTCTGTCATTGGTCATCATTTGTCACCAGAGGGGGACTGTTTTGCCTCGAAACGGGATCATTTGGCCGTAGCACCACCTCCCACCTCCCCCCCGGGCCGAGCGCACACAAACAGCAGCCGGGCCAGCCCCCTCCCTCTGCGGCGTGGAGCTTTATAAACCCCCGGGAATCTCTCCGACCACCGCACACGTCTGTCTCTCACCTCTCTGCAGACATCAGCCCTGCACGCTTTCTCGGAGAACAACTTTTTACTGAATTTCGTGTTGGATTTTTTTTTTTTTTGGAAGGATTTAGCTGAAAACCTCGCGGGAAATGAGCTCTGCGTGTTTAGTCGTGAAGCCTCCTTCCTTCGGCGCTGCTCCGTGGTCGCGCCCGGTGACAGTGAACAACCGCCCGGTCTCGAACACCAGGTACGCGTCGGTGGCTGGATTCATTTTAAATTCCCCCTAGTGTCTAAAATGTCTCAATTTAAACATATTTTCCAATGTTTTATGCGTTTTTATGTGTAAAAAAAAAAAAAAAAAAAAAATTGTTATTTTTGGACGTGTAATGCGTTGCTATGGCGACGCTATTCTGTGGTTTGATCCAACGAACCCACTTTTTACTAGATTATCATGCAAGACTGTTCCTCCTTTTTCTAATCCCTGATACGCATTTGACATGTTAACAAACTTGTGAAGTCGTAGTTAAACATATGGCTATTTAAATCTCCCCTTTGGTTTTATTTGATGTAGACAAACAATAAGTGGTTCAAAATTACAGCTATAACCTAATGATAAAACAAGCTTAGGTAGTAATATTTGGTTATATTATGCATTTGATTCAATAGTCGGTTAAACTAAGGTAAATTATCTCATAGTTAATGCTTTGTCTGTGTTCTAGTAATGAATATCCCATTGTCATTTCTTGCAGTGAGACACCACTATGGAGACCTTGGCTATCCAGCAGCACTGATTCGGGAAGATGTCAGAGGAGCAGACTAGCCTGTGTAAGTTGCAAGACATTCATGAATATTAACGCAGCTCACAGTTTTCTCTTAATGAACTCTCGAAATAGCTCCTGGTGTAGGGGGCTTATTTGAACTGAACAGTTTGTGTCTTGATGCGTTACTAATTACGGCAGTACAGGAAAGCCCCTATGCTGTGTTGTTCTAGTCAGCCCAGTCATGTGGAACGCATCAGTGGTCGCAAGGCTGTTAAAATAAGGTGTTTGCTTCAAGTAGTTTAACACTATCTTATCAGTTAGCTTTACTTCCAAGGAAGGAACTTATCTGACTTTATCTTTCAATTTGAATTACAAATTTTAGAGAAACAAAAGCTGATTATTTAGATTGAAATGTACTAAACGGTATATTCAAGTTAGGGGGTAAGAGACTGACACTTGACCATATGGCGGTCAGAAAGCCACTACAACACAATGCATTTTTCTGGCTTTAGTCTGTTTATTCTCACCCCAAAATGAACGAGTAGTAAACTTTTTGGCTCTATTTTAAGCAAGTTGGCCAGATTTAGCAAAGCCAAACTGAGCACCTCTAGAGATTTTGTTTGGCTGAGTGAGAGGGTATTTCCCACACTCCCATTGGACAGCAAAAAAACTCATCGCACTCCTCACGAGGTGCCAACACAGAGTTCCGGAGTGCTAGATTCGAACCAGGCCATTTGACAGCCATCGAGTCAGTAATCTGATGGGGAAAAACAAAACACATTGTTATATTTTTGACTTTTTTATTTTTTATTCATGCTTCATCTGAAAATGCTATCTCCCCACATAAAAATAGCTCTTGTTGAAGTATTAATGTAGTATATGCAGTGCACTAATGTCTTGCTCTCTTCTTCCCTCTTCAGCCTTACTCCAGACCCACCGTTCCCGGATGCTTTTCTTCCGACGGAAAACCTCAAATGTTCCAGCACCCAGTCAGGTCAGTCTCTGTTTTGTGCATTTATTATTCAACAAACATGACTTTTAAAAGCATTTTTGGATCATCTAAAAAGTCCATGGGGCCACAAGACCCAGGCTACAACTAAATGGACTAATAGTGTATGTTACCTTCTATCTAAGTCATTCAGTTTCAGCAAAAAAAAAAAATAAATAAATAAATTTCTGAAAATATAATGATCTAATAATTGAATAATTGAATCTGCCATGTTGATCATTAATATCGACAATTATGAAAAGGCTGTAAAAATATTCTTATTGTTTTAAATAGCTGGTCATATGCCTAAAAATTCTGTCACTGTACAAAACAATTTGAAACGTATTTATAAAGTTGAGGTGGCTATAAATGAATTTAGTATGATTAGATAGCAATGTTTATTTAACAGCAGGTTATAGGGTTGTCAAAAGTAATCTAATCAAAACCAAAACTAATATGGAGACTAGATCCTCATTTTAGCAAGTATTGAAATTTGAGCTTTCCTGAACAGTTATAGCATAATTTTGAGTGAACGAATGTAAGTCAAGTCAAGATGAAGAAAGTTCTATTATTTTGTATATGAAAATTTCCATTACTAAAAAAGGAGCATTTTTTTTACATCGTAATCGGTATTGAGTATTGACTGAATTCCTTAGTATCAAAATTGAGTTTGAAATGTTTGTATCATGTCAACACTACTAGGTTAACAGAAAAAAATGCCTCTAACCAATCATCTAACCTTACATTTTCCATGTCTCCCAAACAGACTGTTCTGGCCTAAATCTAAATCGTTCGACTACCTGTACAGCGATGGAGAGGCGCTGCTCAGAAACTTCCCCGTTCAAGCCACGATCAGTTTTTACGAAGACTCCGACAGCGAAGACGAAGACGAGTATGATGAAGAGTCTGAGGAGGAGGAGTGTGTTAAGCCGAGCTCCCATTTCACTACACTCAACTGAAGAAGATTACCAAAAACAGGACTGCAAGATGGCCGTGCTGACTACTGGACTTTTAACAGGTTTTGAAGCACAAGTGACAATAAGAAAGAAAGAGAAGATGTTTTGAAGGTTATGTCTACACCAAAGTTGGTATATATTTTTAGCAGCTTGTGAATGCGCCAAGAAGATATTAGTGTTTGTAATTTTTCATTACTTAGAATTTTAACTTAAACCTGGAAACAAGCATTTAAATTAACGACACAATATTTGATTCTGAATGTTCACTGATTGTTGAGAGTGAAATTACAAAAACATTCTGTCTTTAGGATTTTGCTCTTCATTGAATTTTACTTAATATTTTTACAATTCCTCTTTGCATTATTCTTGCCATATCATGCAGTTTTTCATTTTGTAAGCATTGCCAAAAAGCCTGTTATTTCTTGTATACTTTTCCCATATTGGGACTCAAATCTCAGGGTGACCTCTGTAAATAGAATGTATTTTAACTTATGAATCTATATAAGCTGTATAAAGCACATATTTATGTTATTTTTATATATTTGTCTCGACACTGTTTAAGATGAGGTTGTTTTGAAATAAAATAACCTACTTATTTTTCAAATGTCTTGTATCTGCGCTTTGTTCTAGGTGATAATGAAATCAGAGAGTTTATCTGATAAAATACACAGTATAGCTGAGTTAAAAGGGCTCTTAATGCTATTTAATGCTATCTAAACCTACAGGCTTTTGAAGTTTAGCTTTAGATGTTTTTTGGGTTTTTTTTAGAGGGAAGTGGGGGATGGAGGACGAAACTCAAAACCACAAACAGGAAAAACAAACATGCAAATTCCAAGGAGTAAGATTTCAAATGCTCACACCAGCTTCTGCCAAACCATTGGACAGTGTTCGGAAATACTGCAAAATCAATTTTGTCATGGTTGAGTAAAAAGGGGGTTGACATCCATTCATTTGAACTTAGCTCTTCCTAATAGGATAATAAAAGGTCTTCCAGCAGTAGCAGTAATAGTACTAATACTAGTAGCAGCAGCCTAGTTTCTTTTATATACAAATTCAAACACACAGACACTGAATGAGTGGTATTGTTCAGTTTTGTTTTAAAAAAAAACAATCATTGAAAACTGCTCAAATGTAAATTTAATTTGTCTTATTACACTTTTACACCTGTAGATGGTGCTAAATCATATTGTAATTAAATATATCCCAATAGTTTAGATTTACATGCAGTTAACTTGTAGTATAGGTATAATAGATCAAATGGATTGTCTTTTAACTGAAAAATATACAATGCACTCACAGTTAAAATGCTTAGATTATGGCTATGTAGCATTAAGAAGGCAAAAGCTGCCACCATGTATGTAAATTATGTATTTAAATTAGTTACACTGAGTAATGTGTATGTCTGTCTACAGCCTTAAATGTTAAAGTATTGTCTTTCTGAATTGTGCAGGATGCGTAGAATAATGAGGTGCCCCCCTGGGAAGACCCTTCAGAGGTCACCCAAGGTCACTGCTCACCCTGGAGTCAGAGCAGAGGGTCAGTTTACACAAATCTCTCTGGTATTTGGACAGTCAGGAGCAACTAAAATGTTCTTAATCAATATCGACTTCCTCTTTTAGGTGCACAGATATTTGTTTAGAATGATGTTTGAAATAATCACATAAAAGTGCATTTAAAGCAGCGTAACAACACATAAAATCTATTATTATTTTACAGTGTACTATCTATTATTCCCCATAATCATTTTATTTTGTTGTTTGCAGTACATCTGTCAGTCAACGCCTGACATTATGTCCAAATCTAATTCATTCATTCATACAGTTGTGATTATTTACAGGGGCAACCTTCCAAGCTTGCACACCCAAAATAACACGTGACTGAACCAGGACCCCTGCTGTAAACTTAAATTGACTCCTGTTATAATTCCACGTGGTAAAACATACAAAAATTCAACATGAAATGAAATATAATTATTTTATATTTTGTTTATATTAATCATGTACTGAAATAATCTTGCAACCTCAGGTTTGTCAAAATAGGTGATGTCTTATAGTTACTTCTGATAATCTGATGCTGAAATTGCGTAATGTGAATGTTGTATGAGTGATGGTGCTTGGAGGGGCCAGTGGCCATTAGTGCAGATTGGTGGCCATGTGTCTGTCAATCAGCCCTTGGGCAGGTGTGGCCACAGCTAAGTTTATTGCCACCAGTGTGGACAGTCAATGTTTAACGACCAATAATAGTGTTTTGAAAATATTGTCAAGCTTATAAGCACAATAAAATGGCTACATAAGGGCAGTCATGCACAGTGACAGAAGATAACTCATATCTAATGTCACCACTTTCCCTTCATAGTGTTAATGTATTACATAATAGTGCAAAAGCACGATAAAAAGGACTTTCATTGACACAGACAAAACAGATTCCACTGCAGTGACTTCATTAACGCAGCGTAACACTTGTCACCAAGGCTAACGCTACAGCTGTTGTGTGATGTGCTATTTCTCACTGGAGCTAAAATAACTCTGTATGTCGTCCTACAGGCTCAGAGCTGATACTATAAAGCCTCCGATTACAATACAACCATTCATCATCTTTCACATTTCAAAACCAAGTGAGTGAAACATATTTGAACCAGTACAAAATGGAAAATTCACTTGAACATAATTTGTCAATGACAATTTTGTGAATGATATGTTACAATTTTATTTTTCTTTAGGTTTATTTATTTTTGAGTCCTTCTATCTAAGTAATTTCCCTAATGGATCAATTCAACATTGGTGTAATTCTAAGGACGAGAATAACTAAGAAATAGTCCTGAGTTACTCTCCTTAAACTGTTATTAATGTAATTTTTAATGTTATCATCACGTGAAACCTTTGTAACCTCATTTATTATAAGATAACAGGCTACTTCACTGATCAGTGTTGTAACAATGAATAGGATAGATATTAACCTAACTGATTCTGAAGGAAATGTAAGGTTGAAACTTTTTGAACATTTTATCTTGGTATAAGAATAGGCCTTGTGGTCAAGCGATTTAGAAAAATGTGAGGGCTGCATGTTAAATAAGTGATTAACAAATTGCTGTTATTGGGCTTAATGTCAAGGAGTTGACAAGGAGTTGAGTCAAGAAACACAGTGTGCCATAAAACAAAAACAAAACAAAAAGACAAAAAAAAAGTTGTAGTTATGGTTAAAAATTGCATTTTAATTTGGGTAATTTGGGGGACTCTGGCGTGGACCGTTATTTTAATAGATCCATGGTGCGGACACTGGCAAGAGTGGAGGTAGTTGTCGCTAGGAGTTGTGGGAAACTGAGTTTGTAGGCTCAAGGTGTGGCTTCGCGGAGTTTTCTGGCGCGTTATCAAATCGCTGTCCATTTTTATGAGAACATTCCTGCCTGCCTTTATTCGAACGGCTGCGAAAAAACAAGGTCAGATTTACGTTTCTGCTCGGATAAATCAGCCCCGCTTTCCCGTGACACCCCCACGGAAAGCCCCGGCGCCCGTTTATCCGACTTTTCTCCGCTAGTTCCCAGTTTGTTGTTTTCTCTTTTTTGATCCAATTTTTGCTTTGACCACTGACGTCTTCTGACCCCGCCTACTCCTTCGTTTGTGTGCTGTGATTGGCTGCTGGCGGGGAATCCACCTCTGTGATTGGTCCAAATCCACGTCAATCACATTCCCATTTGTGACTCATGTGGGAGTTCCCAGAGTAGACTCGGCGAGGGAAGGGAGACGCTTTTTGCTCAAGCGGAATGAAGGTAGGAAAGAATTAAAGATATATTCCGTTATCTAACTTATTACCACCGCTGTCTAAGGATTAACTAACCGTTCATCTAATAATAGCGTAATCGGATTTTAGACATGAAGCGATACGTGACGTTATGCTCTAAAATTCACTTAAAACTATGAATTTTTCATATCTCTTGAAATTGGAACGCGAGGTTAGCGAGCTACTCATTTTGACTTTGGAAAATGTACTTGAACAGGTGTTTTCAGACGTTTCCATGATGTAATAACACGTTTGTAATCGCTGTATAAACTATGTATTTGGACGTTTTCCCGAGATGCTACTTGTGGAATAGCGGACATTGTTCTAGTGCAACACATATACTGTATTTTTACGATGTTTTCGACCCTGAAAACCACGTATTACTGTTATATTCCAACTGTTTTCGTCATCTGTCCTGGTGTTTAGCTGTTCTTCAGTTGGTCCACATTTAGACGATTCCCATCCGTCTCTGTTGCCATGGAGACCGGCCCAGCCCGCTCCATCCATCCTCGTCTCCTCTCCTTCCCTCTGTCTCCTCCTGCTTTTTCTCTGGTCTATATTTATAGTGTGGCCAGGACCTAAACGTGGTTTAGCCCTGGTTTATTACTGGTTTACCTTAGCCCTGATTTAAACCTGTTTTAGTCCTGGTCTAGTCTTGTTTTTTTCTCTGGTTTAGTCCTCATTAGAACCATTTTCTATCTGGTTTATTGGTTTATCCTGCTTTAAATACAGGTTTGTTCTGGTTTAGAGCTTGTTCATTCCTCATGTGGACACTGATTCGACTCTTAGTTCTTCCTGGGTTCATCCAGGGTTAGCCCTGGTTATGATTTGGTTTAGTCCTATTAGGGCTGGGCAATATGGCAATAAAAATGAAATCGTGATCTCATCCCTGTGACAATATGCCATTTGTTGTAATCGTCACATTGTGATTCTCACATTTTTGCTGAATGCAGCTCTATGCTCAAACCCAATTCTTCTTCACCCACTCCTAGTTAGCGTCCGAGTGAATTACAGGTGGATTCAACTAATCACAGTGAAGTGTGAACATTCCTAAGAGGGAGAAGGCTTCATTTACCTCTTGAAGGCAGTATGTTGTGATAACATTTAAATTGTGATCTGGCCCCTCGAAATTTATGATATTAATTTCTTGGCATAGCACCCTCCACTAATTATTTTAAACTTAACTCTGATATTGGTTCAGTCCGGGGTAGCACTTAATTCACACCTGGTTTAGTTCTGGTTTAGACCCCCTTTTCACCTGGTTTAGTTCTGGTTTAGACCCCCTTTTCACTTGGTTTATAAAAACATTTCCTCTAGATCTCTCTATGCTGCATACAACAATTATTGTAGACCTTTTTTCTCCTGCTTTCTCTCCCTCCGTCCTGTCTTTATTTATAGTGTAGTAGCCTATATTTGCTTCTTCTTTGGGCTAAACGGGGCCGGCTGCTCTCAGACCCTGCTGGAGAAATATCACACACAGACGTTGGGTCATGCATTAATCAACACACTCCTCTGGTACATTGGACTAAACGGGGCATGGGCTTAGTTTGTTTCTGTAAAGTATTTAAGAACATTTGTTTAGTCCATCTACAGATATTTAGAGCTCAGGTATAAGCACTAGAGGTGGTGATATTGTCCAAAAAGTGAATATCTTGGTTAAGTATTTCATAAAAAGTGACTGTAAAATGAACCACAATAGTCCAAAAATATCACCTAATGTAGTTTTTTGAAAGATTACAGATCTTTTTGTAGTTTAGTTTGAACTTTTTTATTAAAAGTTCAATGACAACCAATATAGCCTACTCAATATTCTAGTTTTGCATACCAGAACAACAATTTCCTAGACAATATATCACCCACTTCTACATGAAACATATTTTTACATATCCATGTTTGTTTCAGAGTTATGAAAGATGATTGCTATATATGAATTAACTCTTCAAAAACAAAATATTTATTTTAATGGTCCTAAAGTCCTCAAAATGGCGCCTATAAAACTGAAACCCAGGAATAGCCCCATCAGATTGTATTAAGGTCGTATTATATCCTGAAGAGGGTGAGTATTTTAGAGAGCTGTCTTTGGTCAAATGTGTGTCTTGTTATTGGTTTCTTTATGGGATTATCTGGTCTTTCGCATTGATTGACAAGGCGTTAAAATGCAGCCTCGAGGCATCTTAGACTCATGTTACTGTGGTCTGTCAGAACAGGTCAGGAGGGGTCAAATGTAACAATGATGTTGGGATTTAGTAAAACTCTTTATTTGTTGTTATTTTATTTAAAGGTGCTTTTCTGGTTGCATCAGGTGTTTGTTAGGTAGATTTATGTATTGTCAAAATTCCCCAAAAAATATGCAGTAAACCTTTTTTTTTTTAAAATTGCGATGCTGTGTAGTTGAAGTTGTTTAACAGCTGCACTGATCAGACCACCTTTAGATCCGGTTTAGTCCTGGTTTAGCCCTGATATAGCAGGTCTCGAACAGGACCAAATCAGGTCCACATTAGGACTAAACTGGGCTCAAACGCTGTGTTTTATCACATGTTGTTACATTGTTAGAGGTGCCCTTTGAATGTGGGGCACTGTATCAGCTCAGTTGCATCTTCTCTGTGTCTGAGATGCACTGAATCTTCTTGAACGCAGCACCAACCCACTTCTTCTGGAAAGTAGGCCATGCTGCCACGGCTCCGTGCTCCTCCGCGCTCAGACTGGGCCAAAGCTAACAATGAAGAATCACATCTACTACACCTACTCTACCACACACACTTAAAGGTACATTGTGTAACTTTCTGGAGGTGGCACGTCAGCTGCATGATTACTGATACGTCATTGAACATTCTTCATGGCAATAAATAAGTTTTATGCTATTCTCTGGGAAATTATAGCTAAAAGAACAACATTTCCATGGAAACAAGCAGGAGGAGGCTCTCCTACAGGCCAAATAAGTCAGGTGTGTGGAGATGCAAGCTCCCTCACAATGCTGATGTGTGTTTTTATGTTTTTCAGGCCGGCTAGGACTAGTGGGGAATGAATGCTTGTAAATGCATCCATTATGACTCTTAGATATAAAGGATAAGAAAGATAAGTGCAAAACTGTGATTGTCTGTACACTAAATAAGAAAACTACTTTTTACCATAGCAACCCACATCTTAACCGTGTAGAAGATGTCAGAATTCACAAAGAACAGACACTGAAATAGTAGTGAAAAATAATTGTTGTAAATGGCATTACGGTAGGACATGTGAAACCATAAACCGCTGAAGTGATGCTGTATTAGATTTAGAGACACTCCCCTTGGAGCAGGATGTGCAAAAGGATATTTTTAATTTAATATTACTTCTGTTGCTGTCGGAAACGCAGGTTAGATTTGCCTTCAATCTTCCAGCTGTTATGAAGTCGGGGTAAAGTTTCCAAGAGTTTTAGAAAGTAGTGCCATTTGTTCTGTTTTTAGATCCTTCCAGGAGTTAGTTACATATAGCCTTAATGTAATGGACATATGAACATGAATAATGTGAAAGCACTGCACTTTGATTTGTGATTTACATTTTTATATAAGGATTCAGATCCATTCATGTTTGGGAAAAGTAAAATATACTAAACTAATACAAGAATCAATCACATGCATTTGAGAACATGTTTGTAGAGGAGCACGTTTTCTACATAAGATGTGATTTTGCTGTTTGTTTTTTAATTATAATTTATAATTGCAATTTCGATTTGAATGTGATTAATCTTGCTCTAATTGCTCTAATTTTGTTTTATTTAGGCCCAAATATTTAGCCAAATTATTTTGTTTTGCTTCTGGAACACGGGGATGCTTGGTGTGTTGCACAAGAACAAAGTAAATGTAAACACAGGAATGAACAAATTGCTTATTAAGAATGATTTAGGCTTAGTAACTACTTAATAAGGGGTTAAGGTGAGGATTTAGGTTTAGGGTATCAATGAACCATTCCTAATAATGAACACTAATTAAAGTGTAGTTATTGCTGTTGTTACTGGATGTATTTTTGTATTTGTGACCCTTTTGTCCACGTTTCTCAGGTCTCTGAAGCTGTGGACCGTGAGTAGCAGAGGAGCATGGCGGCAGGTGAGACGATCAATAATGTAAATACTGCTCTGTTTGTTTGGGGCTGTTTCTGTGAAGGTCAAAGCTCCATCTGCATCTGGTTGCTCATAGACCCACCCCACAATCACTGCATTATTATACCACACAGTTTAAATCTGATAATGCAGTACATTGTTGGGATTTAAAATATTCAAACACTCCTTATTTTGGTAATAATATCTTTTTAGGTTTCTGGTAATGGTCCTGAAATGTAGTCTGTAATTTTGACACAGTTAAGTGAATAAACTGATGTTGCCACCCATGTCTAAAACCATTGGCATTGCAGAAGAAATGTTGTATTATTATCAACTTATAGAAAAAAAATATTTATAATTGAAGCAGTCCTTTTATCTGTAGAGGCAAGAAGTTACATTTTACTCTACAAATATAGTATTTGTTCGCCACCATGGTCTGAGTAGATATCTTTGGTTTGTATTGCAATTAGTGTTTAGTGTTATTGAACTCTCTGCCTGACGCTGGTTGGTTGATTTCTTGCAGCGTTCCTGGACGACCGGGACGCTCACTCCGTTCTGAAGCGTTTCCCTCGAGCCAACGCGTTTCTGGAGGAGCTGCGACAGGGAAACTTGGAGCGCGAGTGTGTAGAGGAGAGCTGCAGCTTTGAGGAGGCCAATGAGGTTTTCGAAAACAAGGAAAAGACTGTGAGTGTTCGGAGACATGTCTGAAATATTGCTGTGATTATTACTAATTACAACGAGTGGGACAGGACCTAAATCCAATGAGGTAATACAAAACAAAAGATTGGAGATTTAAAAATTATTTATAATAGACAAATCAGTTTATTTGTACATTGTGTGCAAGCCAGTATTATTAGTAAGTATTATTACCATAATACACCATAAAAGTCACATAATGTACCTTTCATTTTTAAATAATACTCTTTGTTGTAGAATAAACTGAAGTAGCCAAAGAGACAACACAGCAGTGCAATTTTTCTATCACTCCTGATCTTGTACTTTCAGATGGAGTTCTGGAAGACGCGCAGCCTGTACACGGTGAGCAGCGGGGAGCGCTCTGAACGCGCCGACACAGTCTACATGGTCATCCCTCTGCTGGGTGTGGCTCTCCTTATCATCATCGCCCTGTTTCTGCTCTGGAGGTGCCAGCTCCAGAAGGCCACGCGACGACGCCCCGCCTACCCCCACAACCGCTACCTGTCGTCGGGTCGCTCCTCCCGCAGCCTCCCCCGGATCCTGGTGCACCGCGACCACCTGCACGAGACTGAATCTACCCTACCGACGCGGTCCAGTAATTCCAATAGTGTTGTAATAGCTCAAACCACGAACAACAGCCATAGGACTTCGTTCAGCCAATCGAGTCGGCTGTACGTTCAGGATGCATCCGTTTCTGTGGCGTCGCGTTTGTCCGGAGCCACGCCCCCTCCGTCGTACGAGGAAGTGACGGGACATGTAGAGAGCAGCGGGGACGAAAACTCAGCACCGTCTTACAATGACCCTCCTCCGAAATACGAAGAAATCATCAAGGAAAAGTGAAACTAAACCCAAATTTGAATGCTTTGGAAACAGTGTGGGTTTATCAGTTGATGCTTGGATGTCTCTTGTGACTCGCCACCAGAAAAGGGAAACATCAAGTTTTGGTGAGGATTAAGGACTGAAACAGGCTTTTACTGTGTTTGTTTTTGCCACACAGTTCTTGGTGAAGCTGTGCTAGGTATCGGTGATGTAGCGGTGATTTTGGATTCAACAACAAACCTCCAAAAATACAAGAATGTTGTCAAGGAACAGTGAAGTGATACACAATTCTAGCGTAAGCGTTATTCAGGTGTTGGTGAGCTTTTGAAAATGTGTGCTTTGACCTGCCTCTTAAAACAACGCCAAAACTCAAAACAGGATTATCAAGAAACAGTAACGCTGCAGCAGTATTTGGATGCTTTCTGAATGTGTGTGTTGAAACTCTGGCTGTTATCGTAACAAGTTGCTGTTTACAATGAGGTCACATGACAATTTGTTTGTTGGCCAAAAATCATCAAGATCGGATTTGAACGGCAAGCTCCAAAATGGCTTCTTGATGGATTCGCGTAACGTATATACACCCAAAAGAGAAAGAAAGAATAGGAGCCTTCACATCACCTTAATACAGACGATAAAATTAAGGGATGTTTATAGATGACGCAACTTTTTAAATGGGACTGAAATCTACGAGTCATCTGTAACCAAAGTCTTCAAACCAATAATTGTAAAGGATTGTTTGGATAATGGAAGAAAAGACCCAGAATAATGCATCCAGACAGGTTAAATCACTTGAATCAGAATGTCAGTCTTAATTTTGAATAGTTTTGACATAATTAAAATACGTCCAAACTACTCGGATCAAGATTATTTTACAGAACTCAATATATTTCAAACGATATTCCTGTTTTGTAGTGATTTACAAAGAGCGGATTGAAATGTGCAGCTTTTGCATAACAAACTTTAGCCTTAAAAACAAAACGTCAATGCCAATGCCAAACCTGGTTCAATTTTCCAACACAGAACAACCATCATCATCTTTATTGTGTGTGGCCAATGAAAGAAGAGCATTCTACAAGATATACAAGGCTTTGAGGGACGAAAGGATGCCCCCGTGTGGTCACTGTGGAGATGACGGCCTTTAAACAGGACATTTGAATTGAACTGGAGTCATGGTTCGGTTTGTGTTCACTGCTCTCTGATCGTGGTGCTTGTGGAGTGTTTAACGTGTAACAGTGACCGTATTAGGAGTATATGGGGCAACGACCAGGGCTTGTCCACAAAAACACAGGTGGTTTTAGAGTTTGCTTAAATTTAGTCTTGATTTAGGGGTTATTTTAATGCAATGACTTTCATATATTATCACTCCAATATTATGATTTACTCAGAAGGCTGTAAGACGGAGGTAGCCTCAACATTTTCATAGTTACTCACATGTGTATGAGACAAAGAGCATCTCCATGTTTATAAATTGTAAGTTTGATAGAAAAGAGTTAGCAATAGCAAAAGATGCAAGTGACATTGAACTAGTGGGATCTCAGGTCTTGGAAATGTTGCCCATTACAGTTACAGGAATTATGGCAAAAAAATGGGTAACAAAATTGTTTCCTTATATTGATGATTGACCCTGATCTCAATTTTCAATTATATTTTTCTTTTCAATAAATGGGTTTCAATACTGAGTTCATTAACATAAACCAGACAGACTTTTAATCAGTGCCATTTAACACAAAAATAGTCCAAATTATTCCTCCCGCGTCTGCTCCAAACCACATGCTTTTACTGAGAGAGGATTGGCTGTAGAGCTCACGATTAAAAAGACCCAAGCTGATCATTTACAATTCAAAAACGATTTGATCTCGATTTGATTAAAATCCAATAAGTTGCCCAGCCCTTGTTGACTTTATTTCTTGATTTGGAGTGTCCATAAAATACATTTAGAAGTATACAAACCGCCTGTGCATATTTGGACTAGATTTTTAGAGTTATTTAAAGGGTATTTTGCTTTATTATATTAACATAATCATAATGAATGCCAAGGCTTGTGTTCACTGTAAATACCGTGATGGCTGACTCACTTTTAGTTGATTAAGAAATTATTGATTTGCTAAATTTTAAAACGTTGGAACTAATCACCACCAGCTGCATTTCACTTGAGCGTGTTTTCATTTAATATTTTGCCTTTTTCAACTGATGCATTTACTGCCAACTACAGAATGATCTTTTATTATTCATTTCTGGTTATGATTATTTCGCATTTTGGTTAAGATTTGTTTATTTGAACCTGGTTTATTTATTCTTTGGTTAGTCCTTGTGCAGTTCAGATTTTTAAACCTTTATGGAGCTCACCAGTGCCCACACACTTTTGGTTACAGTTATAAAATTATGATCCCTATAATAGATTTTAAATACTAAGAATGTAAAGGCACAATGTTGGCGATTATATTCGATCAACTTTGTGGTTTATAAAGTTTCATATGTATTTTAAACAAAGTAATTTTCTAGTCATGAGTTACCGCAGCTGATTGGCCTTCATCAGAATAATGGGAAAACCAAACCAGCGCTGGTTTCAAGTCCTGGTTCATTCTTAAATTAGACCAGCTTTAGTTTATACAGTTTAAATCCTGGCTTAGTCCTGCATTAACCCTGGATCAGTTTAGTCCAAATTTAGTTCTAGTTAGATTACTTGTTTATTGTTTAATTCAGGCTTTATCAAAACATAAGTTAAATACCTTCATGTTTGACTTTATAAGTTAACGTAATATCTACTAAACATTCCAACTGACAAAAAATAAGACTTCAAAATGAGCTCAGTCACTGCCAGATGTTCAACAAACCACTTATTCATTTTTGTTTTACATTTTCAAAGTTTACATTGAACTACAGTGCACTTCTGTCAGCTTCCCATTAGTGGCCTATATACAGTATTAATATTCTTTTTGTATTATTTACGGTACGTGTATTTTATGTTTGACTTTACAGCAAAAGAAAGTGACCACCAACTTCCACAATGTTTACTGTAATCATGTATTGCAACAAAGTTTGTATTGTATTTTTTATGCACTTTTTCAATTATTTGCCAAAAATCCTGTTGATGGCTTTGTAGGTTTTTATTTTGGTATTGGTCGTGTAATGCAAAACTAGGTTTAACTTACTTTAGGTTAAATCCTGGATACCCCTCACTTGGATCCTGAGTTCTTAGTCCTGGTTTTGTTAACTTAATCTCAAATTTTTAGTCTTGAAATATTACAAATTGAGGTAAAGATACGTGACATAACTTTCAGTATAATACAATCACATATTTGACAGATGCATCTAATAGTATTGAACACTATATGTGTATCTGTTTTGTTTAAAGCCACAGTATGTAACTTTTTCCCAAAGAATGGACTAAAATAAAAGTGCATTTTCATTTTGATTGTGTTTATTGCGCTACAAAACTTGCAAAAAATGCGCGTTCTTACCGGAGCAGGCTTGCATCTTTACAAACCTGACTTCTGTTTGACCTACAGGACGCCTCCTCCTGCCTGTTTCCGTGGAAATGCTGTTCCTTAGGCTATACTTTTCCACTGACATAAAACTTATCTCCATGAAAAATGTTCCAAAGTATGGTTAGATTTTCTATTTTCATGGAGGTGACGGGCCACCTCCAGAAAGTTACATACTGTATCTTTAAATAATGTGAATTCAGAATAGTTCTCTAGTGTTTTTGTCCATTTCAGATTTACTGGCTTTCTGACTTTAGATACATTTTATTTTCATTACCCCAGCTGCAGATAATTTTGTAATAACAACGCAAATAATCTAGTTCTAATTAGTAAACACATTTAAATCCATCAACACTATCCAAATAAAGAACTATTCAGCTCATTTAACTCACGACGGTAGCACTGTACACGTGATCTTGAGGAGCTGTATTCATTATTGTTCATATGTTAATACAGATGTAACTACATAAGTGTGAGTGTGTTTTGTACATTTTTTTATTTAAATGTGTGAGACTTGGCTTTATAATGTCTTCCTGTTTTTTCCTCTGAGCGACTCTGCTTTTCTTAAAGTCCAAAATGTATTAAGTACTATCAGTAAATATCAATAAAGGGCACTATACAGTTGATGTTTGATATCAGAAATGCCTCTTTGTCATTTATTTCTGGTAGAATGTTAGAGATATTAGGTTGTAATGAGGTAGACTATATATGTTGAATAGTTGAGTATAAAGCTATTATTCTGATTCCTCTAGCCACTTCAGCTAAAGCTACATTTACATTTGTCCTTGTTTGGCCCTGGTTTGAGCACAAATCAATTCCATTTATTTTTATAGAGCTCAAAATCACAACAACAGTTGCCTCACAGGGCTTCGCAAAATTGTTGATTTAACCAACAGTCATTGGTCAATAAAAGACAAGCAGATTAACCAACAGTCAGGAAACAAGCAAATAGATAAATGACCCTCCTTCTCTGCAAGGAAAAACACCAAAACCCCGTGAAAAAGTGGCACCTCGAGGAGAACTACGGTGAAGGAGGGATCTACTCCCATGCACGGACGGGCTGTAGATGTGTCCAGAACTGACGTGCATCCATTTTCAAGAGAGTTCAAGACACAGAGCCCACTCAGTAGTGAGGGACAGAGGGGGGCTCATCCCGCAAGGTATTGGGTCAAGGTGAAAGAAGGGGAGGATTCAGGTCCACAGAACGAGATCAGGGTATAGTAGGGGGCATGTAAGGTCCAGTCTATGTTCATCACTGGGGCAGTTGGTGGCTAGGCGTCTGAAACAAAGGGACCTGTGAAGAGCAATAAACAGACTAGAGATGAACTTTATGATAGTTCAGACCTGATGGACTTGATTTGGCCCAGCTCCAGTCCTGGTTTAGACCTAGTCCAGGTTAAATTTCGTTTTAATTCCAGTTTAGTCCCAGTTTTGCTGTTTTGTGCAAATGTGAGGGCAGTCTAATTGAATTTGCTATGCTCCTGACTTGTTTTAATTTCAAACATATCAGGTGATTGTTTTAGGTTAAAACTAGTTTGTGTTTGCCTTATAATAATTTATAACGTACTCCTACTTAGATGAAAAAATATTAGTATTGATTGTAAATTAATCCTGTATAATAATAGAAGCACGCCTCACTCAACAGCTTTGTCTTTGGCTTTTACTTTGACAGGCCTCTACCGGAAACCCCCGCCATTTTTATTTCCGGTGCAAACTTTTAACACTATTTGCTGTTTTCTCAAAATCAGGTCAGTTTGCGAGTTTATTACTGTGTCATTACTTTTACTCACCGAAGCTTTAAATATCCCCTGATTTAGAGTTGTTTTTTTGCAGTAGCGCCCTATCCATGGGTCAAATGTGAAGTTTGACCTGAGTTTAGCCACCTGTTGCTAAGAGTTAGCCTCCGAGCTAAATTTCTATAGAAACTTCAGTCATGACGGATGGGTTATAATATCATCTTAAACGCTGTTACACTTTGTCTGATTATAAACTTGACTTTATGACTGTAGCACTTTATGTGGATGTTATAATTCTGGATAAGAAATGACCTGGTTTCATGCATATGTTATACTTATATTCCCATTCTAAATTCTATGGAAATGAACTTTACTTTAGTTTTGCATTACTGTGCAAATAGTGCACTACATTAAAGTGTGCAACTTGAGGTCCGCCACCAGCTTGTCCACATGGAGATGTTATTGCTTTGCCTGGAATGTTCCTAAGTAAACTTGTCTATCTACGTGGAGACAAGCAGGGTTACAGGTCACATCTGTGGAGAGGTGACCCCACTTACAGTAAGAATGCAAGTTTTTCAAGGATTGTAACAGCACATGTAACTGAGCTACTGCAAGACGGACAGACATGGTGCACCAGTAAATTCAAATGTGTTACCTCTGTGTTGCTCTACCATCTTAAGTTGGTCTTAATAGACTACAAAAGAAACTTAAAACAATAGTTTATATATTTGTGAGTAAAGTTAATATAATCAATCAATCAATCAATTTAGTTCATCTGCGTAAATTCCAAGTATCAATTTATACTCATTGTACATACATCATTGTTTGCTTAAATTTATCTTGACACAGGGAGGATGTTTCCCATGGACAGGTCTCCGGTCCCAGAGCGAGATCCAGATTTTATGGAGTCCATCAGTAAAACCATGAGAGTCCCGGACCGGCTGAGTGTGGGACCAGGTCAGGACCAGGATCTCAACCAGACTGAGGCCCATCCGGTCTACAGCATGCAAGTCCCTGACAGACTCACCTACGCAGGTAACAACAAGTATCACAATAAGTATCACTCCATCCAGGACAACTATGAGGGGCTTTAAACTTTAGTATTACACTGTATTTACTCTAGAAGGATGATGGATGGATGATGTTATAAAATTGGTAAACAAAGTCAGTATATTGTAGCTTTAAGTTCTAACCTGATTAATTACCTTTTTAAAGAATTAAAAAATTGTTTTAGCTCAAATAGAATATGTTAAAGTTTGTGCCATTTTGTAGCTCAGGTATAAAAAAACAAAACATTTATCTAGTATAAGCAGGTATAAGCAGTAAAAACTATTTAATATATGTAACGCTATACGTCCCTCTGTGTGTGTGTCATCAGAAGCTGCAGATCTGAGTCCCAGACCTCAGTTTCGTCCAAAGTCCAAGGCCCCAGTTCTGGAGGTGTGTGTGGAGAGCCCCCTAGAAACACCCCAAAGAGACTCACAGCAGGTAACGCCACTCACAAAGTCCAGATCTGTCTGTGTGGAGGGTGTTCTCTTGATTTGAGCTATTGGTTTGGTTATAAGTTGCATCCTGTGTAAATGTTTTGTCCCTTCTGTTTTTGACAGAGTCCCATCCGGCGTTCAATGAGTGACCAGAGCTTTGTGAGAACCCCCCCAGAGACCCCCTCCCACAACCGGGCTCTGGTCTTGCCCCAGCAGCAGCAGTCCTCCTCGTGAGTAATACTGAACATTGTCAAATTACTATTCAACATCCCAGATGTTTTATTTTAGTTTGTAGTTTTGTTTTTACTTCTTTTTTTTTGGTTTACATTTATCTGTAAGCTTTAGCGTAGACTTGGGGGGTATTCCATGAAGCAAGATTAAGACAAAGCCTGGTTTATTTGGGCAATCCAGGCTCATCAAATCCTCAGTTCCCAGGCCCCAGCTACAAGTCTGGTTGGGACCAGGCTAACTATAACTGTTCAGTTTAGCTCGAAAAATGTTTAAAGAAACACTTAAATCAGAAGTTTTCAGTTTAAACCACTTGTCTCTGTCAAAATACAGATTAAAAAGGATTTTATTTACGTGCTGCCTGAGGTGTATGATGACCAGCCAGCGTTTTTTTTTTTTTTTATTAGGTTTTTACAATGCATTTACATGAATGCATTTGTTTAAATATATTCTGACTGAAGGCTTCCAGAGTATAATTAAGACAAAAGTCTATTATTTTGTTTTTTTTTTTTCCATTTTTATCAGAATAGGGCTGCCATCTTTGTAAAAAAAAAAAAAAAATTAATGCATTTATAGAAAGCACTTTGGTTCAGCTGATTTGTTCTCGCTATACAAATAATGTTTGATTTGATAAAAAGATCTTTTGGCGAGTCTTTTGTCTTTTGAGTTTCACAGTCTGTATAGTCCAATTAACCATAATAAAATTAGTCAACAATTATTTCAGTATTGTGATTAATCTGATTAATCGTTGCTGTCCTAGTGTCATAAATATCTTAAAATCTTGGTTTTCCTTTTCCCAATGACAAGAATAAATGTGTTTCTGTGACATCCCTTGTATCAGGCCTGCGTTACCCACTTGGTTAAACTTTCCTTTCTCCAATTTTAGTCGTCATCCCGTCCATCGCCCCCCTGTGTTGCCCCAGCCCCCTCCTGTCGTGGCCCCAGACCCCCCTCTCACCCCCCTCTCTGCTCGCTCCATTATGCAGATGGGTCTACAGGCCTCACAGCGTCTCCTACAGGTCATCAACAGCAAGTACAGGTCTGCATTTAAAAGGATGGCTCACATTCCACTTTTCAAGACGTAAATAGTGTTATGTTCCCTAAATATGGACCTAATTATTAAGTTGTAGAAATGTGTCTGTATTTTTCTAACCGAAAACTTGATTTTTGTGTGATTTTCCAGCTTTGCCGCTTGCTAAATATTGTACACAATTTTGCTTTAACATTTCTGCCTTGGCTGTATTCACATTGTTGCTTGCTTGAGCTAACACTGCCCTCGTGTGGTGATAATTAGAATACAGTTGAACAATTCAAGAACAAATATCAATTGCAGTTTTATTCATTTATTCATTCAGTTCACAGTGCACATTTTAAAGTCCAGGAGCATTAACATTTGAGAAAAGAGGATATGAAATGCTAAGATAATACAAGAATCATACATTTCAGAAGAGAGATCTAAACTACAGGAGATTTTATAGTAACTCAGGGACAAAATACTACTTAAATAGTTGCAGCCTTATCAAACTACAAACTGAAAGTCCCGACCATTCAAATTTTTATTATTAGCTCTACTTTACTACTGCCACATAACGTTATATCCCCGTTTTTGGTTGGCTATTTGTTCTTCACTAAACTAACTCCCTTCACTGCTTTGCGCTCGCTAAGCATTTACTACTTGATACTAGGAATTGCTGAGTTAAAGTGATAGAAGTTGACGTATTCTGCGTCTGTTTTTCGGCATGAAGGTTTATGAGAGAAGAGCTTCCTCCTCCTCCTCTTCCTCAGACTCTGCTCAGACCAGAGACCGTCCCAGGACAGGGTCAGGTGGAGCGCAGCAGCAGAAGGTACAGAACAGAAAAACCCCAAAGAGAAACATCACAACACCCTATTATTTAAGTGACAGGGGAAGGTGAAATGACTAGTGCTGCTTTTGTAGTGGGATAAAATATAGTGGAATAATGAGCCTTGTTTTCTTGTTTTTTGTTTTTAAAGAACACATATTATGCATTATATGTATTTAAAATCCTCTTGTCTTTGCTTTGGCATCTCATGGTTTACAACTTAAAATAATGACCATGTATTAAACTAGACACTATTTTCCATCCCGGTGCAGATCATACTGGAATCTGGTGTAGGGTTCCATCTCCTGGCAGCAGAGGGAATTGCCATGGGGAAAAAAAATGTTGGCTAATAATGAACATGCACCAGCATGTTAATGTAAGCACCATAGACTGTATATGTAAATGGACATAGCTAACCTGCTAGTCACCGTGTCCTGCATAGGAAGCGATCATGGGCTGTGCTTCCGGCTCGATCAACTCTGGCTCCAATTCACTTTAAATTAAAAATTGTCGCCCCTCTCTCTGTAACTGCTACTGCCAGGCTTGTCATTTTGGTCTTCAAATGTTCGTATTGAATCGCTCTACGTAGCCCTGGTATTATTTCGCTATTGTGTCTGTAAATCAAGATATGAACATTAATAAGAGACAAATCAGCTGCCTTTTTTCCCAGAGGTTGCTCCCGCTAGCGTTAGCAGCAGGTTTGATTGACGGCGTTGTTGAGCACCCGCCCCCTGCTACACCAGCGGTGCCGGCAGGAGGGGACATTACCTTCCACAGCTTCGCTCCAGATTGGCTCTTTGGTTCCTATGATACTCAAGGTCGGAATTCCACATATGCAGCCTGGCTCCAAATTCCCCCCGTAACCGTTTGCCTCACTGAGCTTCATTTGACTGGAGCCGAACGTTATAGATGACATCACACTCACTTAGTTCACTTCTTTATTCAGTCTATGGTAAGCAGACAATTTTAATGAATGTGATTTGATGAAAGAAAGGCTCAGAATGACAGTGATTTATGGACTTAAAGTGCATTTGACAGATTAGTGTATATATAATTTATTATGACTTGTTTGATAGTACCTGTGGTAAATATTTATCATAATTTTACATCAGTTAAGTGGCAGTTTGTGAAGAAAAGTAGAAAAAAAAAGTACAAAAATACAGGAAGAAACACTGAGTTCTATCCCTGTACCTATGTCATCAACACAGAAAATGCAAAGACAATTTACGCACAAGAAAGGCATTTATCATTTATTTTTATTTGTCAAATCTTAACTATTGTGTAATTTAGACAATTTTTGTTGTGGTT
This sequence comes from Periophthalmodon schlosseri, assembly GCA_000787095.1. NCBI lineage: Eukaryota > Metazoa > Chordata > Actinopteri > Gobiiformes > Gobiidae > Periophthalmodon > Periophthalmodon schlosseri. Next base: position 136,867 of record KN482351.1, on the reverse strand, counting down.
GCTAGGTAACAGTTATGGAATTACCTCTACGTATGTCATGATATCTGTTGTCCGTGTCCAACCAGGAAGTAAAATTATAACCTTCACTAGAATTACAAAACTAGAGAAATGAGTCGTCTAATCTGCCGTATGCACTTTAAAAACTGGGAGGGTCGATCTGCGGCGTCACAATCTTGGGAAATTTCAAATTATGTCTCTCATTTGGGATTATGGCATTATTAAATTCTATAATGTGAAACTTATTAATGAACTTCTTTCTGTTTGTGTTGCGTTCAGGGCCGGGGAGAACTGGAGCGCCGAGGATGAGGGAGGAGCAGTGGTGGAGTTGATTGTGCTTCGAAGACAGGTGTGAATGTAGCAAGAGGCACAAACACCTCACAGTGAAATGAAATATAATGTATATTACTACCACCTAATACTGAAATATTCATGCCTATAACTTGATTCAGCAGTTTGCAAAATCAAAGCAGCATCACCTTAAAGTATTTAGCCGGCAAGATGGTTTAGTTCAGTTACAGAAGTGTCCTCCCCTGTGTGACGCGTCGTTATTGAGTTATTATTATTCAGCTCTATGTTATAAACCAGTGATTCTCAAAGTGGGGACAGTGAGCTGTGGGTCATGAGGTTATTTGGAAAATGCAATTTATAAGTATGACATTGTATGTAGTCTAGTTATTCAGTTATTTTAAATGTAATATTTTGCTGCTTGGAATTATTACAGACATCATTTTCATTTGTGGGGGTCCAGAGTCAGTTGCATCGTCATTTTTGAGCGTCTCGACCTGAAACATTTGGGAACCCCTTTTCCACAGACACTTTCCCCACCCACCTCCTATTGGTCAGTGTCTGTCAGGCTCTAAGCGAGTGACAGTGTATCAAACCAACTGCGATGAAGTGTGAAGTCTCTGAATAAGAAAATAGCTTTAGTTTCTCTTTAACAGCAAAATAAAGGCACTAAGTGATTAAGAGATTAAATTAAAATCATGATGGACTCTAGGAAAATTGTGATGTATGAATAGCTTGACGTGAGGCCCTTCCCTAATCGTTTGTATTTCCAGGTGCTGAAGATGAGTCGTCGTCTGGCTTCGTTGGAGCGTCATAACAGCGAACGCCGGAACACAGAGTTTGTTTTGTTTTGTCTGCTGGGCTCGGCCTGCCTGCTCAACGCGTGGCTCTGGATACGAAGATAACAACAGCAACAGAAATAGGTTTTTGTAAAATAGACAGTTTAAAAATTATTATTTAATATGTAGTTATAGAATTAAAATAAAAGTGTTACAGAGCCAAGGCGCGGTGACTGAACGTGCGCTTAAAGTTACACTGTAAAATAAGGAAACATCTGCAGACATTTAAGTTAAGTCTTATTTCGACAGACAATCTATGCCTATTTTTTTAATCATTACATTTTTCCTTTGTTGCTGTGGCAGAGTGGTTAGCCTTTCTCCTGCCTCTCAGTTAGGAGGTTGTGGGTTAGACTCCTGATCTCTCTGGGTGGTGTTTGCTCTAGAACTACTACTGAAAATAATTGTTCAAAATAAGTGCATGTGTTTGTAATTTAGATTTAAACACAAACTACAGAATTTAAATCTCTGATTTTGCTGACTGAATTATGTTTTAGACACTGACATGAGAAGACTGAATATTTAAGTGACATTTGTCTGGTGTTAAGCTAGTGCCATTTCTGATTTATTTAAATATACATATATATATATTGTAAAGTAAGATTGTCCTTTATTTTGACAATAAAGACATGTTACAAAAATGTGATTCACTGGATTAAGCATTAAGTTTATTTCATTTTATGTTTTGGCCAAAGTAGCTAAATTTGTGCGCAAGTAAGAGAACCATTACTTCAAAATGATACAACTGAAGTCAAAGTAGCAGTATAAAGTAGTGGTTTAACAAATAGCTCAAGAGTAAATGAATGGAACATCTGATTTATAACTTGAAGTAATTGGAATTGGAAGGAGACTGAATACTGCACAAAATCTATCATTCAAAAAGAAATAGACCACATTTACTCAAGTACGCCAAGAGTACTGTACTATTACAGTGTAAGAGTCACTTTAAAGTGAATTATCTACGAAAGTTAGGTCTTATTTAAGAGGAGAAGATGGAGAAACTGATGTGGCTATTGGTTTCTTCTGCTGCGGTGAAGATGGGGTGGGGTTATTATTGAGAAGAGAGTGGTGCATTTATATGAGTTTCTGTGAGTTTCTATAGTCCAATGACACAAACACTGAACATTTAGAAAGTCTCATTATTTTATTTAACATAAGAATTAAATTCATCCTAACTTAACTCAATAAACATTCAGAGACTAGTATTTGGAAATTTTACCACAAAACAAATGATATATCACAGGGAGTTTACAATAGGTGTTAAAATATTAAGAGATGATTGTGATTGTACAGCAAAAATATTACAAAATAAGCAGCAAATAGTGAAATTACAAGTTTTACACATTTTACAATTTGTTTAAACATTGTTCTTTCTAAAAACACACAATAAAATAAAATACAAGTGGAACTGTTGTTTCTCCGACATACATTTTCACCTACATTCAAAATGATTAGCTTGAAATGCTAACAGCGCTAAAATTAATGGAACAAACATTGGCCTTTGTAGTAGTAAGACTTAACAGGAATGATATTGTCACTTTGAGGCACTTAAAAATAGGTTTGCAATTTAAACGTCAGTGGTAGATTTGGCCAAAAAAAAAAAAAAAAAAAAATTAAAACAAGTTATTTTTATTTTCATTTATATATGTATTTGTTTCATTTGAAAGGTTTTAAATGTCTTGCAAATAGTAACACTTATGGTAATTTTGCAAACATGTAAAAGCTAAATTAAATTCGGCTAACTTCTTGCTAGTTGCTGCATAGTTAACACATACGTTAGCAGAGTTAGTGACAAATACCTATTTTATTAGCTGCTATACTGAAGTGGTTATTGATTAACTATTGACAAAACGAACCGAACAACTCAAATATTGACCACCAGTAACACTTATGGTAAAAAATAATATTTGAAGTTTAGTTAGCAAAAACTTTTATTAGCCTGGTTGCTAACTCTTAACAACTGACCTGTTACATAACTGTTACACCGTCTAATAGCCCAAAGAATAAAATGAAATATTGTGTAAATAAAATACTACGTGTATGATGAATGACTTGGCTAAACTGCACAGATGTAAATAAAATAAAAAAGGCTTCAAAAGAGTTGCTGGAGAATTAGCGGTTAACAGTTACAATTCTCAAAATCATGTTTTCAAAAATAAAAAAGCAGGGCCAAGTGAACAGACAGTAGAGTGTTGTTGTTTGTGCTTATAGTAAAAAGGTCCCAGGTTCAATTCCCAAATAGATCACATAAGATGTTTCTGTGTTGAATTTGCATGTTCTTTAGGTTTTTGAGCGGTTTCCTCCGAATTTTGCAGAATTTTCAGAGAGAAACAAGCAACTAAGCCTTTTTAAACAGCCAAAAATGTATAAATAACCTCTATTATTATAATTATTATCATTATTATTATAAAGTACCTCTCAGGAACAAGCCCAATAGACCACAGCCCACAACTTCCAAAAGCCCAAAGCTGCTATAAAGAAGCAGATTTGGCAACTAAGCTACTCCAATTTCACCATCAACCAAAATCATGCACAGAAGGCAAATCCTCCAGTTAAGATACTCCCAAACAAAATCCTAGTTCAAGACAGGATACCTCAGAAGCACATAAGGATTGGTTAATCACAAATTTACGATAATATTCTGCACTTGCTCCTAATTGTGTGCATAAAATGGACTGAGAAGTGTTTGTTCAAAAGGCCCTTTGTCAAAAATCAATTCAACACAAAAAAAACAAAAAAAACAAAACAATACTTTGTGCTTTTCACCCATTGCTTTCGATGACCACCTGTGTCCATTTCAGTACATTCCATTTCATTTGCCAAAGAGTGTTTCAACTGTACTTTGACTCAACATCTCAGTGCGTCCTAGTGTTTATATGAAGGAAGAAGGAAGAAAATGGCTTTGGTCATTCTGGACATTTTTGGTTTAACGTTAAAGGCCCTATAGCATTATCCTAACTTTGAACACCTTTGTATTTCCTGTAGAAAACTTAAAGTAACGAATGTGTACATCTCGGAGATACCTCAAAGCCTTGCGCAATGAAGTAGTTTGGTAGTTAAAGCTGGGGTACCTTGTTTTCAAACTGTGCGCCAACTTGTCCCTCGCTCTCACAAACCACTTGGCTGGAATTCACACAAATTCATTTTCAGGTATGAGCACAACTTTGGAACAGTCTTTTTTTTCAGACGTCAAAGTCAAGAGGTAGACCACCGTCGCATAGGGCTGGGCGATTGTGCCTGAAAATAAAATTGTCTATTTATTTTTCAATTTATTTCTCTTGTTTTTTTCCCCCTCTCCACCAAAATTCTTCTTCAAACTACAGAAAATTGCCAAAACAAAAAATATGTTCAAAATATGTTTCCATTAAAGTTGTAGTGCAGTAAACGCTCATTACATTTTAAGCTAATTTTGGTTAACGTGATCATTTGTTGTGGACTGTAAACGGAAAAGGTCTAAATCCAGTATAAAAGCTAAAAGCAGCTAATGAATGTGATGTTACTACAACATTTTGAGATGTAACCCACCATCATCATCATCATCATCATCTCCAATCTAATATAAGTTGTGCCTTTTCTGGAAACGTGCTCTTCTTTGCGCTCTCCTCTGCTGTTTACACTCGAGCTGAATTTCCGTTTTCAATGCAAAGCTACAGAAGGCACCCCAGCTTTAAAAAAGTTGAATTAACCAAAGATACAGGATTAATGAAAATGAAAGGTGTCCTATTTAGCTTTACCGGTGATGGAACAGCACCTGCTGGTCTTCAGAAGAGGTTAATGCTTTGCCTGGAATTCTCCATGGTGTGACATTAAACATCTCTATCTTTATCTTGCGTTGAGCAGGTGACTTCTCCATAGATCTGACACGTAACTTCACTTGAACTTTGTCGCGGATACAAAAAAACCTTTAGCCGTTATATAGGTCCCGTTGACCCAGCTTTGTAATAACTGGATAAATGTGGTCCTATACGGCCTCTTCAGACTCTTGTATAAGATGGTCCGTATATGATTTTTAAGACTTGCGTCAAAAAAAAAAAAAAAAAAAAAGATAATTCACAAAACTAAATTGGTGCTCAGTGCCCAGAGTAATTTGTAACATTGAAAATAGCAATTACATTTTTGTATCAATCCTGGGTGTAAATAAACCATCTTCATATAAAAGATTAGTAGTAAAAGTGTAGAGACACAAGTGCTACGAATACAAATATTTACAAAAATTGTGGTGCGAAATCATGTGTTATGAAAGAAAATGATCAAATGTTTTGGAAATATAAAATTGAAATGTTTAGTTGCAGCAGCACTATGCAGCTTTTCTGGTGCTTTCCTCCTCTGGGATGTTATTGCTTTGTTTTTTATTGCTCAAAAATGCCTTGAAAAATATGCATTCTTCTTACTGTGAGCGAACTCGCCACTCCACAGATGTGGCTTATTGCTTGGCCTCATAGCGTTGCCTGCTTGTCTCCACAGATAGAAGTTAAATATAACATTAAATATAACATTCCAGGCAAAGCAACAATATCACCACGGAGACAAGCTTCCGACAATTAAACTGCAAACTCTCCACCAGAAAAGTTACAATGTGCAGCTTTAACTCACGGTAAACGCACAAATTGAGAACTACAGTGGTTTTGTTTTAGGAAGCAGGTTTAGCCTAAAGTAGCAGTTTCCAGAGTTAACTTAAACTCAGGTTTAGTCAATTGTAAACATCACTTCTTTTTCACCATAAACAATTTGAAACTTTGTTCTTGGGCCGTGTGCTGAAAACAATGACTGAAACTTCAAGTAAAACACTGTACCCATTGAACAGTGGGATAATAAACTTTTGGTAAAAAAAACAAAAAAACAAAACCTAGTTCAAGATCTGGAGATGGTCCCAGGTCAAAATGCATAATTCCCCATGGGTATCAAAAGACAATACCTCAGCTAAGCTTCTGACCCAAAGACCTATTGATACTTTGCAGTTTATGTCATCAACATTCCCTGGGGGGGCTGATGCTAACTGGAGGCACTGCTCTATCTGAAGCTCTGTTACTCAAGTTAGACTTTGTTTGACACAATCTGACCAGAAAGAACTGATTTAGTTGGTACTAGAACAGGTGAGCTGATTTGTTCTGTTAAAAAGTCCCTCGCAAATATCATTACAGTCAAAGGCTAGTTAGCATTAGCCAGCAGTTTTTCAGTTAGTCACACTGACCTTTGGAAGTGAAAATCACACACCTAAACATGAAACCATGAATGCCTGTATTGATCACAGTTTCCTTAGAATTAGTTTAAATGATTTTTTTTTTTCTTTTTAAAGTACCAGGCCGTGTTTGCTAATTGTGCATTGTGTCACCATGGTAACTGCTGAACATTCCTCCATAGACATGCATACACCCCCCACCACCACCCCAGCGTGGTGTCACTGCAAAGTGTCAATAAGAAAACTTTTAAAAACATGGTGCTAATATTAGTGGAGGGAAATGTAGACACTGAGTAGAAGATGTAGTATAATTAACTACATAACCTGTTGCCTGCCAAAATCCCAGCCTAAAGCAGTTTTCAGTTTGAGAGAAGAACTCAGCCTAAATTGGCAGGGTTTGTGTGTTAAAATGCTTCTGTGTTGGTTGGTCCAAACATCTTCGTTAAAAATTAGTGCATTTCAATTGAGTGTCACAAATCCTTCACCTGGAAATTCAGTTTAAATGATTTATACTAAAACAAGAACGTGTCCACGGTGTCAACTTATTTGGCAAATTGCTTATTTATCGGCTTCTTTCATTGTGACTTCTTCCATCCGTTCATGTTGATTGTGCATAAAACGTTTAAACTTTCCAGGCAAGTTTTGAAGGATGTAGTGGACAATCTTGAGGAAGTGCTTAAATATAATATGGGGATAACGTCTTCATACAATTTAAAAAATAAAAGATGGAGGCTCAGATGAGTATTTCCACCATGTCGCTGTCCACTTCCTGTTGAGTGGGTGGGGCTTGTGACTGTGTGGGCGTGGTCACAGGAGGCGGAGGGTGAAGGGGGACTCTGCGATCCAACGTGCTGCTGTGGAACACCTCTGAAAGCAAAAACAATAAAAAGGATTAAGGAACTCAACCAGGACTAAACTGAACCGGGACTAAGCAAGGACTAAATCTGGAACAGAACCAGGGACTAACAGGGACTGAACCAGGATTAAAACACGACTTAACTAGGACTGAACCGGGACTGAACCGGGACTGAACCAGGCACTGAGCTAAGACTAAATCTGGACTAAACCAGGATTAAATCAAGATCATATTTTACTGACAACACTTTTATCATAATATAACCTGAAATACGTGTTGCCTGTCATTAACATATTTTTTTTGTACCTGCGATTCTGTCTGGGATGTAGACCGGACTGGGGCTGGAGAGGCGTGCGGGGAGGGTCATGCTCTGTAGGGCTGAGCTCTGGTAGGTCTGGGGACTGGACAGTACTGGACTCTGCAGACCTGGACTCTGCAGTAGGGCCGGGGTGCTGGACTTGCTCCCCTCCTGCGCCTGGCCCTTGTCCGTCTGGGTGCAGCTGTCCCGACTGCCCGTTTTGGAGTGTCCTGCGGTCATGGGGGTGGAAGGTAGGACCGGAGACGGAGAGGAGGAGATGGATTCTGCTCTGAGGGAGTCTGGTCTGTACTCTGGACCCAACAGCACCCCTACAGGACACGAGCAGAGCTGTCAGTGCGGAGAGGGGTACAACCACAGATGCACATAGACGCAAAATTCTCCATCTCTGCCCGTCACTACAAATGAATCACTTGGCTGGCCGCTGCTACCTGGAGTTAGGTCAAATTGAACGCTCCTTCACTTACAAATGAAAGGTGACACTAGGGAATATGGTCACATTTTTATAAAGCTCTTTTCCACCTTCAACGCCCTCAAAGCACTTTACATCACGGAACCGCTCACCCATTCACACACGCATTCATACACCAGTGTACACAGACGACGACAGCAAGGATCTGTGGGAGCTGGAATCGCACCACCAACCTGTGGGTGAGTGCGTCTGACCGCTCAACCAGTGAACGTTGTTTATGTGGAGAGCGGGATATAAAATGTTTATTTCATGATATTGTAGCATTTATGTCATTTATCTGGTCTCCTCACTAGTGACATGTAAAAGAATGTTCAGTGGTCACTAGATGTTTACTAGAACCATACAAGTTCAGAAATCTCAAATTATTTGTCTAGTTTCTGATATCTTACCGGACTAGCAGAGTTGCTAAGTGGATGAGCATCAAACACAGCATCTACTAATTATATGGCTACAAGTGTAAAAATGCTGCTGTGTCAAACTGTAATTGTCCACAAAGAACGTATAGTACATCATTTATTGCAATTTTTTTGGTATTTTATGATTTTTGCTTTTATTTGATTTGACTGGTTTTGTTCATTATGTTCATTAATGTGTGTTACAGTTTTAAAACTGCATAACACACTGCTCCAACTTTTTAATCCTTTAATCCTTACGAACAGAATTAAATATGGAATATGTCGCATTCATGTTCTAGAATTTGAATGAAATATCCAAAATAAAAATCCATAAACATTGAACCTTATCAATATTTACTCGAGACTGGGTCCACAAACTTGCCATATGAGTCTCGACTGACAAGAATTATGCCTTTGGAGTTGAATAATGGCACCACTTATTTTTTTAATGTGAAAAAGATATTTAACTTTTGTTTATTTATGCTGATAGAGACGGCATTGAACTTTATGCCAGTTTTTGTTTCCTGTGGATAGGTTGAGTAATTATAGAGATATTAACCATAAACCAGGTCAACAAATCTGCTATGCGACAGTTAGATAGCAAAGTCCACCTGTCCTCCAGCTCGTGAACCCAACCTATTTAAAACAGAAAAAAAAACAAAAAAACAAGGCAATATCAGCTGGAGTGGTGCTTTTGTTAATTCCCTTACCCAGACTGCCCTTCCAACTGCTGTCCCTCCTCTCCTCTGTGATGGGGGAGCTGCTGAGGCCCAGGCTGTGCGACAGGAGCCCGGAGGTGGTGCCCGTGTTGGAGATGGACATGAGGGACTTGGAGGGCCTCATGGACGGGCCGTCGGACTTCAGCGGGTCCTTCCTCGAGCGCTGGTGCAGGACTTTGATCATGGCGTCCTTCTCGATGATCTGAGCGTGAAGATTCTTTATTCTGTTCAAACGAAAACAAGGGACATTGACATTTTAGGGCAGGAGACCAGTGAGACTCTGTTTAAAGGTGAACTACGGAATTTTTCTGGAGAGGGGTCCGGAATATTACACAGTATGGCATTAAACTAATCTATCAAGACATTTATTAAATTACAGGTGTTTTTGTAGTTAAAAAATACATTCTTTCTCTGAGCAGGGTTGCCTTTCCACAGATCAGACCTGCTTGGCCTGGTGGTATTACATGGTCGTCTCCATGGAGTGCAATGCCATACTGTGGACTATTATCTGTAATAACATCTCCATGGAGACAACTAGGTGGCATACTCTCACCAGAAAAGTTACCTTTATGCTCAAACACACACTCAGACACTTTTCACTCCCCCTGATGGTCAGCTTCGGTCATGCTTTTGACTGAGTGACAGGTGGATTTAACCAATCATATAGTATTAGTTACCTCTTAAAGACAATAGAAAGATACAGAGACTGTCTGGATTGTGATCTAGCCTCTTGGAAAACAGTGGTATGAATATTTTTGCCCTACTGTAGAGCTCATACAGTATTTGACACTGACCTGCTCTCCATGTCGAGGCAGCGACGATTGGCCATCAGGATCTCCTCCTCCTCTTTTTGGATCCTGGCCTCCACAGACGTGTCGTAGCTGCTGCTCGGGGAGTGGCTGATCACTGCGGCTGATGTGTCTCTGCAGTCGAACGTTTCATATTTAAGAATATTATCACCGAGTATTTCAATATGGCGTGTTTTTATACAAATATACATGAAATTATTATTGAATTGTCCATCCTATCTATCTGGTTGTACTTATGTGTGGCTTCAGCCCATAATGTATTTTAGGTTTTTTTCCCCATTTTTTTTTTTTTTTTTAAAATAAAACCTGCACATCCTCAGCCATACCTCTGGGTGGCGACAGAGGCTGCGGCGTCTAGAGCGAATTGCCTCATGACACTCTCCTCCAGATACTTCTGCTCCCACTTTGTCATGTCGGCCTCCAGAGCCAGGATCCGCTCCTCCTTCTCCCTGAGGTGCTCCATCAGTGCTGTGGCATTAAACTCCGGTGGGACGCTGCCATTGGCCTGAGAGCCGCCCTGACGCTGTGGACGGAGGACACAAGGCCGGGTCACAACAGACCAGTCCGCCCATTTCTGTTGTAATTACCTTTACAGTGTTCTGTCAGTCAGGTCTTTAGATTCTAAACATTCGGTATCGAATGAAGAGAAATCTGGCCAATAAGGTCTACAGATATTTTTGACCGATATCTAGGCCCGATTTTGAATATTTTACCCAAATTATATTATTTAAATTTACTAAAAAGTCACCCAAAGCCTTTTATTACCACACACCTATAAGAGAGCAGCGGAGTCACATTTTGTTATCTTTTCACACTGAAGTGTTCAAAATGAGTTTTATGCAGATTCTTCAGGCAGCAGGTCGGCCAAAGCAAAATATTGACCTGTGCTGGAGATTTAAGGCCAATACACTAACAAGCACAAATATCGGCCAGATAAATCGGCCAACCGATATATCAGTCTATCTCTAGTTTGAACCCTACTTTTTTAACTTTTTTTTTTTGCAGTGTACAACAACATAAGCAGGATCAAATACAAACATCTACGGGAGTTGAAAACTTTCTTTCATGACATTTATCTTAGTTTCAGTAGTTACTATATCTTTATTTACATAATTCATGTTTTAATATAAATATATATATACAGCAGCGATAGTCCCTCCTCCTCCCCTTCACTCTACTCACAGGCACTACAATCTCTTCTCCTAAAACTAACTTGGAGGTCGTAAAACATAATCAAATTATGCCTGAATAAAACATTGCATTTGCCTTGGGTTGCAAGTGAATAAAAGACAGTAACTGTGTCCTTACTGGGTCTTTTGACCTAGAATAAAGACTGAATAACAGTTTACAGTCTGCTCTGTTAGAATATAACAGCAGCTGTATCCCAGATACAGCAGGGTTAACTCTTTCACTACCGGAGCACAGTATCAGCCATCTGATATCAGTGCAGTTGGCCGATACAGATATTAAACAATCACATGAATATTGGCCCCACAGACCAGCTGTATACTATAAAGCATGTAGTCTATCTATGTGCATGTACCTGCTGCATGCGCAGAGACTCGAGCTCCCTCTCCAATCTGGTTCTGAGCCTGTGCTCCAATTGCTCTCGTTTCTCACAGGCCGCCTGCAGCTGAGCCAGAGCCTGCTGCATGCGCTCCACCTTCTCCACGTACACCTGCTTCTTCTTCAGCTGAGGACACAGTCAGTGCAACAGGGTTCATATCACCAAGTCTTACATTACAAATCATCATCTGCATTGATAAGTCAATAATTTTCTTTCTTTCAGTTGTTGTAAAGGTTTGTACAGTATCGACTCAAGTCACAGAAAATTAAACAAATTGGGTATCGAGATGTTCGATACTGATCCGATACACCAATCAGCCATGTATTAAGGGACACAAAATTTTAGCAACTTACATCTGATAGTGTAAATATTATTTGGACTGGTGTTTCAAATTTAGCAATGAGTTTTTAGTTCATAAATTGGCCTGTCAGGTTTATTGTCAACTGATGATGCTACTCTGTAATAGGCCTATAAATAATATTATGCTCTATAGCCAATTTATAGCCTATTATTGCTATGGTAATATTAGGGTATTATGATCACTTTGGAAAGTTATGTGAGTATCACCTGACACTCAATACTAATTGATATCAAAGTCAAAGTATCTGTATCCAAACTGAAAACACTGGATGGGTGCATCCGTAATAGAAGTGAATATGTCTGTTCACCTCCTCCTCCAGTTTGACCACTTTGGCCTGGGCGTTGTTCAGAGCCTGGTCTCGGATCTCGATGTGTCGCCGCTGATCCTCCGTCTGAGACCTGAGAGAGTTCAGTTCCATCTCCAGCTTCTCCTTTTCACGGAGTGTCTCCTTATCTGAATACAAACGCACACATCTGCTCATCTGCTTTCAACACATTATTTAGGGTTTATTGGGCTATCGCCTATTTAAGGAGTAATCGTGGTAAATTGCAGGGTTTAACTTGCCAACTTTATGCGATTTAAAAAACACTGGGCTCATATTGTTAGTATAATAATCACTGGCTACTAAACGTCCCCAGTGCAGACATGTACTGTGTTTGAGACTCCAGTGCTGTACTCACTCTGACAGATGAGCTGGGAGATGGTCTTGCGGTTGTCCTCAGATCCTTCACACTCTTTGGCTGCCAGCTGCTTATTGGCCGTTTCCATTCGCTCTGCAGAAAGAGGCACAAGTTATAGTCACAAATATACATAAAATACATGTACAATAAAGAGTATTATTTTTAATACGACTGTAAGCGTGGCTTGAGTCTCACCTCTTAAATCTCGGTTGAAGTCGTGCAGTCGTCGCACCTCCAGCTCCAGTTTGTTCCTCATGGTTTTCTCCAGAGCTTCTCGTTTGGACGAAGATTTGGCCAAGTTTTCATAGGCCTCCGACACCAACTGTATCTCTGTCTCCAACTGAAACAACAGGACAGACCAGACATTTTTAGTTATAGTCTGTCACCTCATTATTGTTATACAGTTTAAGATTTCTCAATGTGGGGATGAAACCTCCCAAGGGCTACTTTGGTTTGATTGATGATTTCAATATATATATTTTATGATAATGTTACTGTATTGTATTTTTTTTTCATTAAAATGGTATATTTTAGTGTGTATGTATGGAAAAACCTGATCTATGAAAATGTTTTCATCTTTGATGAGGAAACAATTAAGATATTCTTTTTTTAACAAATATTCTAGTTCCATTGGCTTAGAGTTGCAAGAGTTGAATTGTACTGTACTGAATTTTTGTATACGTTTGTATAGGTGATAGTAGCAACTTTCTGGAGGTGGAAAGTCAACTACATGATTCCATGGAAATAGAAAGTTACACCATACTTGGAACATTCTCCATGGGGATAGACAAGTTTTATGATTAGAGCCAAAGGAACAACATTTCCATGGAAACAAGCAGGGTGAGGCCCTACCCCAGGCTGCCAAATAAGAGTCAGGTTTGTGGAGATGCAAGCCCGCTCACAGTAAGAACGTATGTTTTTCAGTGCAATAAAAACAACCATAATGGAAATAAACATGCTTTTATTTCGGTCTATTTCTTGGCAATAAAGTTTCATACTATTCCTTTAAATTTTACCTCTTCCTATTGTGAAGCAAATATGTAGTAGACAGAAGACAGTGAAAGGGCTATTCCAATACAGTTATGTACTTGACCAACTTATAACATTACAACAACAAAAACTAAAAACGTCAGCTTAGCATAACACAGAACCTTTCACAGATTCCCAGTGAAACCACAAACCTTGTGCAGTTTGGTGACCTTCTCGCGGCACACCTCCATATCCTGCCGCAACTGCCGGTTCTCCTCCGTCAGGACGTCTACCATGTGCTGTGCCCGTGACATCATGGCAAAGGGCTCCCCCTGCAGGCCGGACAGGGAGTGCGGGTGCGGGAACATGCCATGAGGAGGTCCCTGGCTCTGGTGAGGAGCAGGGCCCTGGTGGTGCATCCTGGGAGGGAATCATTCAAGATTAATCGATTTACCAATTAACTGTGTTTGATTGTGTGTGTCTAAGTGAATAAAGGATAGAAAGTTAAGTAAAACCACAGTTTCAATAGTTGTAATTGTTTAGGAAATATAATTGCTGCAGTAAACTAATCCTCCACTTGATCTATAAAAGTATGTCATCAATTTATTTATTTTGCAGATATTAGCAGAAGTCCTCTCCCTGGTTAATTTGTCTTTGTGTGTGCGTGTGTGCGTGTGTGCGTGTGTGTGTGTGTGTGTGTGTGTGTGTGTGTGCACTCACATGCTGTTTTATCACGTTTTAATGTCCTGTGGGGTTTCAGGATTAAATAGAATAAAATAAAAATAACTAATTGCAGCAGTTCATCTCATTGATAACATGAAAGTCTACCTGGGTGTGGAGCCATAGGGGTCGTGTGGATACCCCCTCTGTTGCTGCTGCTGTTGGGGAGGGGGCAGGGGGCCGTACGGTTCGGGCTGCAGGGTCCCGGGGCGCGGTGTGGGGGGGTAGCTGTGGTCCTGCTGCTGCTGCTGCTGAGGGGGCAGAGGGTGAGGGGGAAAGCCGGGGTGAGAGGAGCTGAACAGAGAGGAGAGAGCAGAGGCCTGGGCCCGGGACAGGGAGCCCATGGAGGTGACAGAGGAGGTGGGACTGTGGTGCAGCCCGGCACGGTGGGAGTGGCCCTCTTTAACTGACCTGCAGAAGGGAAATAATAAATCATCTGCAAGATCGAAATTTTGTTTACATTAAGAACTGAGCCATAATCACATCACGTCATGTTAAATTGAGATTTGTTTCTTAAATATAGCGTCTCTTAAATTGTTATTGCAAAATGAGTACAATTCTACAAGAAAGACAACAGCTAAAGTATTTTTATGCTTTAGTGTTATTCTGACAGTGACAAAGTAGTTTCAGTATTATCATTTATGCTGATATTTTCTATAGCAAATATCACATAGTATATTCTTTTTCATTGTGACACGGCTAACTCCAACTACAGTGCTTCCGCTGCATTCATTTGTGCGTGGCGGCCCACTGGATCCTGACTGTAAAATGCCTCCCTTAAAATGCACCTGACCCTGCCTCTGGAGTTTACATGTTTCACATTGTCAGCGAACTGGGGATAAGCTCATGTGTTGTATTGAATGTGTTTAATAACACGTTATGTTGCAAATTCATCAGTAACAGTTGTTGCAGTGTTTTTAAGTCATTGTTTGCCGCTGGACTCCTCCGCTCCGCACACGGGAGCAGAGGAGGGATGCTGACAATCCCCCCTCCCCTCGCCATTAAAATATCAGCACCGCCACGCCAAGCCTCTGGGCCCAGAGGAAACACTGAACTACCACCAATTTACCAATGCAAAGACAAACATTTATACATTAGGTGGATAACTTGCTCAAGAACACAAAAACAATTTGCAAAGCAAGTAGCAAGGAACCCTTCTCCAGATCTTGAGTTAGGTTCATGTAGTACCTAGCACCCATAGATGGGGAAAATAT
Organism: Periophthalmodon schlosseri; assembly: GCA_000787095.1. Classification (NCBI taxonomy): domain Eukaryota; kingdom Metazoa; phylum Chordata; class Actinopteri; order Gobiiformes; family Gobiidae; genus Periophthalmodon; species Periophthalmodon schlosseri. The sequence goes on along the minus strand of KN482351.1, from coordinate 121,489 downwards.
GCACACTCCACACACATGGCCTGGCACTCAAGCCTGTACCGTACTCAAATTCTCCCATTCTCAAGCAGTGACAAAGGGTGGAAGTTGTTTCAAGTCCTCACAAACACATCCAAAATGTGTGTGCATAAATATGTAATTGTACTACTTACAGAGGAGCATAATTTTCTGTGACTGCCTGAGGATACTAGTCAACCACCAACAAATCCTGATCGCTTTCATTTTTTTTCCTCCGTTTTTTTAATACACTCCATATGGGACAAAAATGATTTTACTCGGCCAAGTAGTGTTGTCACTATACTAAAAATTCAAAGTTGATTACTCGATACATATTTTTGACACCACAATGATGGCCATACTTGTGTCCTACATGTTGATTCCAAAGAGGTCAATGATGTGAAACTGGCAAAAGCTCTTACAGCCTTTCAGTATGTCTATAGTCTGACAATTCATCTGACCCAAACTCACAAGAATACAAACACACTATTTCATACAGAAAGTACTAGAAAACAGTATTTATATGTGAAAGGCTGATTCACAATTCATGATTCACTGCATAATCACCAACTATGTCATTCTCCTCCTCTGCTGTTGTCTAAGTTCTTATAATCTAAATACTTAGTTGATGAATACAAGTTTTGGTAAACTAAAACACTATCAACCAATTAGTCACCCAAACAACACCCCTAGAAGATATTATTACATATTTTTTATATTCAGATTCACCTGCCACATTCACATCACCTGATCAGATTCACCTGCCACATTCACATTCACCTGACAAATTCACCTGCCACATTCACATTCACCTGCCGCGTTCACATTCACCTGCCGCGTTCACATTCACCTGCCGCGTTCACATTCACCTGCCGCGTTCACATTCACCTGCCGCGTTCACTTCCACCTGCCGCGTTCACATTCACCTGCCGCGTTCACATTCACCTGCCGCGTTCACATTCACCTGTTGCTTCATGTAAACACATCGTGGGAAAAACATCATGCATTCCTGAGACGGGTCCGGACATGTCCCGACGATGATTAAAATTCTAAGGCATTTATTCTGTTTACCATCAAAGACAGGTGTGAAACAGGACGGACCAGATCAGGATTACGCAGTGTCACCAAAAAACAAGCTCACTGGGAGGGAAATGGAACTGGAAACTCTATGGACTAGCAGTAGCACAGAAACCAAAAGTAGTTGTTGAAATCATACCATGAAGGACGACACTTCCCTATCATCGCTTACTACAGTCAAAGTCTCTTTACATCATTGTGTGAAAGATTTCAACATAAATTATTTTCAATCTGTTTTTTTTTATTATTATTGTCCTCAGACACAGCACAGTGGTTGGTGACAATTAATTAATTTAACCTTGCACTGAGAAAACAAAGGACGCAGCCAATTTTGATTAATTCAACAAACAAAAAATGATCCAGGTCTATTATGTATAAATAAATTAAAGGGTTCACCCACAGTCAAATTAATACCATTATTGTGAATTCAATTCATTCTAACAAACCTAGAAATGCCTATATCTCACTGATCTAAATCGCGGTGCATCAGGTCGGCGGCTGCGTGAGGATCATGGGAGCGTTGTTGAATGAACTCTTTGTGCAGAAAAACAGCACAACATTTCTCACATTTTACACCGAATCGAGACCAACAACATTAGCTTTGGTTGTTTTATTTCTGCTCAACATTGAACTGAGATGAAACAACCAAAGCTAAACTTCGCTTAGAGCTAATTCTTCAAGCATCATTAAGATCATTGGAGGCTGTTGTTGGATAATGTTTCTTAGATGATGAGAAAATATAGGTTTAAATTGATCATCAGGGGCTTAAGTGACCTAGAAACTTTTATTAATTATTTTAATATTGTCATGAGAATGATTTGTCCCTCGCATTTAACCTTAAACCTGCACAGCGAGATTAATTCCCCCGATATTTCTGCATTCACAAGTTCACAAGAATAAATCTTGTCCCGCACCCACCCAAATAAACCAAGATAAACACGGTGACGCCAAAGAACCCAAACAGGCTAATTTTATTAGGCTATTTTTTTTTTTTTAAATGTACAGAAAAAAATCATGTTGTGCATTCATTTGTAGATGGGAAAGATGTCTGTGCTTCTCTCTCAACTGGATTAAACAAAGTTGTATTTCTAGCTCACTCCTATTCTGGTGCCTCACCCATTCAGCACAAAGTATTTGCTTGAACAT
>KN482351.1:105922-119165 GCA_000787095.1 Periophthalmodon schlosseri | reverse complement strand
TGTGTAGCACAGTCAAGTTCTAAACATTATCAATCTGAAGGTGGTCACTCACTGCTACTACTGCAGGGGAAGGAATCAAATGTAGAGGAAATTGTCACTATGGCAACAGTAAAAACAAATACAGATAGATCCTTACTGGGTTGATGGGAAAATCGAAACATTCAGAAGAAACCCATTCATTACAAAGGAAGAACATTCAAACTAAATTAGTCTGGAAATCAAATCGCCTTGAAGACGAGGACGCCAACTACCGTGTTTGTGAGGTACAATTTCCCCATAGCCAATTTATTACCACTAGTAATGAGTGAATATGGCATGAACATGTTTTAACCTCTCACCTGAAGGAGCCGTACTCGGGCGGGGGCTGGTACCGCACATGGGGCATCTCTCTGGAGTGCTCTCTGGCCCTCTGCTCAGGGTAGAAGTGTCCCCCAGGCTCCTGCTTGGTGGGTGACCCCATGCCTTTGAAGGGGTAGTCGGGTGGTGGTCCTCTGTGTGGTGGCTTATAATACTCCCCTGGGCCAGGAGGGGGCAGTTGTGGGGATAGAGGCGCACTGGTGACGGGGGCGTGTGCTTTTACACCGCTCGTCGCCAATGACAACTGCATGAGTCGCTCACTTAGAGAGCGCACGTGGCCCTGCTTTAGGTCCTTCAGCCCATCATCTTGGTGGACTTTCCCGGCGGCGCTAACTCTCTGCACTGTTGGTCGCCCCTCGGTTCGCACTTTAGCGTTCGTTACCGCGGTTACATAAAAGGCAGCGCCAACCGATGCCGGCAGAGGAGCATTCTGGGAGTTGTTGTTCTGGTTTTGTTGCTGTGGAGGAGGGGGGGGGCCATGTCCGCGAAAGTACTGCGACTGTACTTTAGCCTCTTCGTAGGTGGGCAGGTCCTCTGGGTTCAGGGCGGGGTTTGGGTTTCCCCCTCCGCTCAGGTTGTTGCCCCCTCCGCCGCTGCTGCCCCCACCCCCCGTGACCCGCGTCCCTCCCAGTTTCTCCAGGGCGGAGTCTGCCTGCAGCTCCTGGCCCTGAGGCTCCTGTCGGGCGATGTGGGGGCTCATGGAGTGGTCGTCAGGGGCAACCGGGCCTGCACCTGAGAAAGAAGAAGGTGATGAAGGTAATGTTCCGATTTATAATATAAGATTTATATTTTGTGTGACGTAGAGTCAGATCTTTATCAGGTTCTATATTTTATTTATTTATTTTTTAAAATGCAATGCCATCAATACTCAATACATAATGCTGTATTCCACCAGTGATGTGCTGAGGTGGTGCCAGGAAGTGTTCATCTATGTTTTTAAAGACCATACATGACAACCTGATCATTTTGGCCCTTAAGCTGCCTTCACTGAAAACAGACCTATAATAAACCTATAATTGTTTTTCTTTTTCACTATATTAAGTTATAGAACATGAAATACAAAGGCTTATATTATTTTCAGCATCAGCAAAAGTACCAAATATAGCAAAAATCAAATAGAAGAGCATTTAAGCCAAAGAGTTCTATTTACACAATAATCAAAAAATACTACACTCAGAAAGAACACATATTATGCAAAATTTACATAGCTGGAGTTGGATTTCACATCATTCACAATGGTTCCCGTAATCCTCTGTAAAATGTCCTTTGCCCCTGAGCCTCACAACACTCGTTTGAAATGTCCCGTGACTGTGATATCATAGAAAGAAGCCCTGCGCAGTTTTTAAGACCATAAATCATCGCCACTTTTTTAAGTATTTCTGCGGTCAAATCAGGTTCATTACTACTGCGTGCTTATATTAACACATCCGGACATGTTCCCCTTTATGCAGTTTAATTGTTTTCGCTGTGGTAATTTCCTCTGCTGCCAGTAAATAGTAAACTGCAGCAGATTAAAGTTATATTGAGCATTGAGGCTCATGAAATGCCACAGCATTGACCATGTTTAAAGCCAATAACAATACAAATAATGTATAATTTAAAGAACAAATAATATGCATCAGGTAACATTTTGTAGTTATTTTTTTTTTAAATAACTACAAATATGAACATTGGGAAATGTATCCATTATCCACCACAAAGCAAGACAGATACAGTACAACATTATCGGCCTAAAAAAAAAAAAATTACCTTTCACCTGTCTCTCACCTTGTTGTTGCTGCTGTTGTTGTTGTTGCTGAAGGACGTAGTTGCGGTTCATTTGTTCCTGCAGGAGGCGCTGTAGCACAGTGCTGCCCCCAGAGCCCACACTGGCGCTGCTGCTCTGGGCTTCTTCTGCTGCTCTCATCTCAGCTTCACGCTGACTCCTCTCGTGGAAAGACAAGCTCCGCCCGCGATCTACCGCCCCTGAACCAAACCAAACGTCAACATTTAGAGAGGAGGGGTCAGGGGTTAAGAGACAGTGCCCTCCAGGATTATTGGCATCACCATTCACAAAAACAGAATATGTACTTGAGGTCAGATCTAATCATTTATTATAATTTGTGTAGATTTCACTAATTTAGCTTTATTTTGTTAGTTGTCCTAACTTTTTCAAAACTCAAGATGGAGTAACACATTTTAACTTAAGTCAAAAGATCTCCCATGAACAGAAAAATGTACCGAAATTTGAAAAAAAATGGTCTTGCCATGTAGGGCTGCTCGATTATGGGAAAGAAAATTTGAGTCATAAAAACAAAAATCATTAACAGTGTAAAGTCTACAGCCTCTAGATTAGACAATGGCTTTGCTCCTGGTTTTGAGGGGCAGAACAAACATATATTTTATTTATATTATAATTATTATTATTTAATGTTTCATTGAGTACTATTTATAATAATTATTAAATTTGATCTAGTAATATTCCTGGTAAATATAATCACAGTTTACATAACATGTAAAATCTGCCTTTTTCCTCAACCGAGGTGGCCAATATTAGTGGAGGGCAGTCATTAACCTGTCAAGAAAAAAAAGCCACAATGCATGATGGGAAAGCAAAAAAAAAAAAAAAAAAAAAAAGCAGGGGGGGGGGAAAAAACCTTCGGTGGCCAATATTAGTGGAGGGCAGTCATTAACCTGTCAAGAAAAAAAAGCCACAATGCATGATGGGAAAGCAAAAAAAAAAAAAAAAAAAAAACAGCAGGAGGAGGAATAAAAAGCATTCACCAAAACAGAGTCACACCATTTTGACCAAACCATGAAAACAGCATGCTAGGCTAAGTTTCCACCATTACACAAAACCATAAAAACCAATCAGTTGGAGCTTGTCCCAAGAAGTTTGCATTAATATTCAGAAAAATGCAGGTGGCACTCAAGGTCGTCAAAGATAAACCAAGTTTAGATCCCCTCCTGCTCGTCTCCATGGAGAGGTTACTGCACTGCCTGGAATGGTCCACAGTATGGCTTTGAACGTTTCTATCCTGCATTTATTACAGCTGTTACTGTAGCAAAAAAAACTTAAAATATAATATAAATAAAGCAACATAACATATCCATGGAGACAAGCAGATGGTTACAGTCTTTAAAATTAAAAACATATTTATACAGCCAATAGACATGCTTAATGGAACGCTCAAAGCCAGTGTTTAAGACCGTAAAATACACATTTATTTGAATATCTTTGACCACATTGAGACATGAGCAGAGATCACCATCTTAGAGCAGTTTTGACAGAAAAACACATTTTTACATCTAGCGCTTTCTGTGATTCTTCTCATTCTCAGTGAAGACGAGGCTTTTTTCCGAAACATCTGTAGAAGCAAAAGTTAAAGTGAGTTTCTTCTTTGGGCTCAAACGGTGATTTGAACAAGTTTATTAAGTTAAATCCTTGCTTTCTGGTCAGAACTAAAATAGTAAAAAGATTTAATTGTCAAGGGTGAATAATATACAGCTTTATAGCCGACAGGGCTGAAGTTGAAAATGAGATTTACACTAAATTTGACCTATATAGAGCTAAAGTGATGGTCTTGAGGATATTTTTATAGCAATAGTGTCTGACAGAGCATGCATTTAGTCCATGATTACAATTATTACAATTATTCTATTACTACATTAAAGGTCCTGGACTCAAATTTGTCTTGGCCCAGTACAGAGATATTGTACAACCGGCTCTTGAGAAATAAGTCTGCTGCGTGCTGTCTGCATCTAATTATTAAGCATTTTATTGTCCGATAATCAAGACATGCGCCTTAGCATGCTAGATGTTGTTAGCTTTACTGTCACGGCAAAACTCCTCTCCGCTCCGTTATGAAAAGCACTTATAAACTCATAGTGGTGAATAATTAGGATGCTCGGAATGCATAAGTGAGGAATAACTTTGGACCACTGCAAACAGTTTAAACTAGTTTTGTTTTCCACGTTTTTTTAGGAAAGCAAAAATAAGGTACAGCGCCTTTAATTTATTACTTCTAGGGCTGTAGTCCTTTAGTTGTTAAGTCGATTAATCGGTCGATGGTGTCTTGGTCGACCAAAATTTTATGTTATTTAGATTATAAGGAATTATATGCACAACAGAAAAAAGGGGAGGGTAGAGTGTGGATTATTAAGATTTGGAAGAGAATCCTGTGTTTATTCTGCCATTTTTCCAAATAAATAAACTTTTTCCTAGTACATTTCTACATAAATAGTTGTTTCTGCATGAACTCCCTAGCAGTTAGGGTTAGGGTTAGTATTTTGAGAGCAGTTATATGGTCAGTAGTTTGGTAGCTTTTGTCATGCCCCCTTTTTAATCGACTAATCGATCGGCCAAACGTGCCTTTAGTCGACCAAGAACTTACTAAGCCGATAACAGCCCTAATTATTTCAGTGATCGATTTGCTGCAATTAATCGATAAACTTGACTCAGCCCTGGTGCAATCCTTTTCCCATAATATGCATTTACATAGGACATACTTCCACTGCCATCCTGAGCTGCTCCACTCCTCAGCGCTCCTCAAGGTTTGACACAGGGGCGGGAGGAGGAGCTGCAGTCACAATAATACACAGACACAGATAAACAGCGCATTTCAGATCCAGAGCTTAGACTCATGGAAATGTCATGTACACACACTCTGACATCCAGAACACACAACTGATAAACCGCACGGCACAGGAGGAAGCAAGAAGCAAGGAAGAGGTGGAACATTCCAGGCAAAGCAATAACATTTCTCCCCACCAGAAAAGCTATATTCTAGTGTTGACACGAAACTAAAATTCCAACTCGATTTCAATACTTAGGAATAGCCTCAATACTCAATACTGATTCCGATACCACGATGATGATAAAAAACAGTCTTTTAGACAACAGAATGTGATTTCAACATTAAATAATATGCATAGTGGTCCATGGGCGTATACTAGTCTATGTGTCTTATACTTGTCCTGATACAGCTCAAGATCATTCTAAAGCTATTCAGGAAAGGTTCATTTCTGTCCTGTGAATGTGACTTCTTTTAGTATCGATACCTTCTCAAATCATTGTCTAGTTTCAATACTAGTTTTCAAATTGATTAGTATCTGGTTTTCAATACTTTTGGCAACCCTACCACTTATATTACCACCTATATATAGAAAATATTTGGTTTATTTTACTGTAAGGATACTATGTGCCAATTGAAAATTGCATGATGACAATTAGGGCTGCAAGATTAATTGCAATCAAATCAAAATCGCAATCTGAAAAGACATAATTAACAAACTGCAAAAGCTGCAATTTTTGAGGTATCATAATTTCCTTCCCAGACAAAAAATATTCTTATTCTGCATAAAAACTGCTAACCCTGTAGTTTAGATCTGTACAAACATGTTCTGAAATGTGAGTTTGTCAGTTCATATTTCAGTCTTTTAGTACATTTTTCTGAATGAGTTTAAAATGTGGACTTTGAACAGAATCCTATTATTAAAACATGAATCATAAATCTAATCGTAATCGCAATGGTTGTCAGACAAATCCAAATCGTTCAGCCCCAGTGACAACCAGCAAATTGCAAAGGCTTAACGAAATATTGTTTAAAAAGGTGCCTGTAAATGTCTAGGACGGGGTTCAAATTGTAAAATCAAACACAAAAGTGAAGAATTATCACTTTAGCCATGTTGGGTATTACACTGGGTACATGAAAGTAGGCACAAATTGTTCAATAACACACAGAAGCCATATAGAACTTTGTCAAGACTTACCCAAGAGAAAATCCAGATCTAACCCAGATCCAAACATTTCATTGATTTAAACTGTTTACTGTCCTTTTGGTGTGGATCTAAACCAGAACTAGACCCGGACTAGACCTGGACTAAACCAGAATTGAGTCTGAATCCAGGACTCTGACGTCTCCCACATAGTTGAGTGGAAACAGGTTTAATGACACACCTCTCTCCTGTTCCCATTAAACTGGCACTCCCAAATCCAGGTTGAACCAGGACTAAACCAGGAATACATGAAAATAAAACCAAACCTAAATTAATAAGGACAAAACCAGGACTAAACAAGGAGGAGACCAGGAATAAGACAGGCACTGCACACTGACAGCACTAAACCAGGGCTAAATCAGGACTAAACTAGGGATAAAATAGGAGACAAGACCGAGTACTAATTAGATTAAAACCTATCCAGGATTATACAGACAGAATTCAGATTAAATTACTTTTCTTAAGCAAAGAACTGAGAACAACACTAAACCAAGAAAAACAAGAAAAAACTATTTAAATAAATAAATAAATATCAATACAATAATTCCAATCTGTTTTAAAAAGTCAATCCTAAATCCAGCTGCAGCTAAAGTTGAACAAATCCAAACTTTCCAGGACTAAAACCAGGACTAAACCGGGATTTAACCAGGTCTGAGCGGGGACCAGCCCTGGCAGCGCGGGGCAGGTGTGGCTGGAGGCAGGTGCAGTTTAACGGTCGCTCATTCCTCTGTGGGACTTCCCCTTCACTTTCTCAACGGTGGGTCTGTCTATGGCTCAGAACTACAACAAAACAATCAAGGTTTTCAGCAAATATTGTTAAAGGTTTATCACATGAATACACCAGGCACAAAAGACATTCAAGTTGTGGTTTAGTCCTGGTTAGTACAGAATTTAATCCTGGGTTTAGTCCCTAGTTTAACCTTAGTCCTGATTCAGTTTCAGGTTTAATTTTAGCCCTTAATCAGTCATGAATCAGTCAGTCATTCCTGGTGTTAGTACAGAATTTAATCCTGGGTTTAGTCCCTAGTTTAACCTTAGTCCTGATTCAGTTTCAGGTTTAATTTTAGCCCTTAATCAGTCATGAATCAGTCAGTCATTCCTGGTTTAGTCCCCCGTCTTGTCCCCGGTCTTGTCCCCGGTCTTGTCACCGGTCTTGTCACCGGTCTTGTCCCCGGTCTTGTCACCGGTCTTGTCACCGGTCTTGTCACCGGTCTTGTCACCGGTCTTGTCACCGGTTTTAGTCCCTGATTTTAGTCCCTGGTTTGGCCCTTCTTTAGTCCCGTTTTATTCACCGGTTTGGTCCCTGGTTTGGTCCCCAGTTTGGTCCCCGGTTTGGTCCCTTCTTCAGTCCCTTTTTCAGTCCCTGGTTTTAGTCCCTTCTTCAGTCCCTTCTTCAGTCCCTTTTTCAGTCCCTGGTTTTAGTCCCTGGTGTAGTCCCTGTTTTAGTGCCTGGTGTAGTCCCTGGTTTGGTCCCTGGTTTGGTCCCTGGTTTGTGCCCTGGTTTGTGCCCTGGTTTGTGCCCTGGTTTGTGCCCTGGTTTGTGCCCTGGTTTGTGCCCTGGTTTAGTCCCTTCTTCAGTCCCTGGTTTAGTCCCTGGTTTTAGTCCCTGGTTTTAGTCCCTGGTTTTAGTCCCTGGTTTTAGTCCCTGGTTTGGCCCTTCTTTAGTCCATGGTTTAGTCCAAAACTTTGTCCCGATTCCAAGTTTGCTCTAGAACAGCTCTGGCCGAGACCCATGTCAGCCCACACTATCAGTTAACTTATCAGGGCACACTTCATTGATTCTGACTTAAGCAAATCTAAACCTCTACTCTTTCCAAATGGTTCTTGAAAAGTTATTGATGTTCTGAGATTGTACAGCATAAAGTAGCACTAATTAACTACAAAAGCTGGAGTTATTGGGCTACATCTGGTTTAATTTTTATTTAATTTTGTTCCAGGAAGTAGACTTGAGTCAGAGTGAATCATTCTGGGCAGAACAGTTAGCACATGCAAATAAATGCCTCTTAGCCCCCCATCGAAGAAGTGAATAAAAACATGTTAGGAATGCACTAGTCATGTGTTGTGCATGTGTAGAAAAGTATTGTCCATAATGCTAAGGTCTATATCTATTTAAAAGGTCCTATGTAGAGACCTGGGAATATGTACAAAACTTAAATATAGTGAATGAATCTAGCAAGAAATCCAATTATTTTACTCTTCATCTATGTTGTCACACCAAATACACCAAACAAAACATATCAAGCCATTTCAAAATTTTGCCAAACCAGAAACATGTCATATTATTTGATTTACATAGAGCTCCCTCCAGTGGTACAAATCTAAACGTCTACTGGGATATATGACTGCTCAAAAAGTGGAACCTGAAAAGCATCCAGATAAATATGAATTTTGGAAATATTTCAGTTTAGTTTTTGTTCTGAACTCTGAGCTGGAGAGTGAGATATGACAAAAGTGAATATACAGTCATAAGTCAATACATTTATTGAGTTGAAAATGCTATTGAACAGCATAAGTCCTGGTTTAGTAACAGACTTCTGTATTTAGACCCTGCTTCAGTCCCCGGTTTAGTCCCCGGTTTAGTCCCCGGTTTAGTCCCCGGTTTAGCCCTACTTCAGTCCTGGTTTAGTCCCTGGTTCAGTGATTCAGTCCCTAGTTTAGTCCCTGGTTTATTTTTACAGTACAACAGTCGAGACTTCTCCCGGAGGCACAAACAGTGTTTTTGACAAAAGCCTATTGTTTTTCAGAAGTCACAAAGAAACTCAATCCACCAACTCTGCTGCACTGATGTTAGCATGCTAGATACTTTATTAACCAGGTTAAATATAAGAATTTGTAAACTTTTTTTTATAAACAAAATGTGTTTTTGATTAGTGAGAAAAAACATACATTTATGATTATGCTTGATTAGTGACACCATGACTAAACAGTGAAATCCAAAATGTTCATTAGTCTAATACAGTCGCTCCCAAAATTTTCATACCAAGTACCACCAAAGAAAATAATTTGCTTTCCGGGAACCACCATATCTAAATTAAGTATATAACAGGTCTAATCTAGGCCTAAATCAGGTCTAAAAGTGTACATCATTTTCACTGTAGTTCTAAACTAAAAAATATCCAAAGGAGGACAAAAAAATAATAAAATTAACTCTAAATTAGACAAACCAACAAACTGAAGAGCCGGTCAAGTACCACCTGAAGGAGCTTGCATACCACCACATACCACAGTTTAAGAAACACTGGTCTAATACCTTTCATTTTGAATGTCTAATACATTACCATTCGATTTAGTCTTAATCACAATGTCACAATGCTTTGAGATTGGTTAAGATTCAAACAACAACCACATAGATGCTGTTTTCATCTCATGATTATCTCAATACTAAATCATAAATCTTCCAAAAATGTACTCTATTTGAGTTACTACTTCCTACTTGGACATGAGTAATTATTTAAACTCTACCCAACCCCTGACAGCCACATCGAATATTCTAAGTTTATTCTTGGTTCCAGTCTTGGTTTAATCTTTGTATAGTTGAAAGGTGAGATTGTGTTCTGATAAATGTAATGTACAAATAGAGTCCAAATATTGACAGTAATACGTCTTTGTAGATCACATGTTTTGGTCAGTCTCCTGCCCTTTATTTTGATTGATCAGCAATTTCCTCATCAGACATTCTTTGGAATGAGCAGAGTTTTAGGTCTGTTCTTGTAAATGAAAAGCATGTGCTGATTTGGCCTTTCAACTTTTACACATTTTCAACTAGCTCCACGTGACCCACATTGTTATGAACTCAAAATTGAAGATAAAATGTACATTATTTGTAGAAAACAGAAGATAATAAACTCAATTAGCACCTTATTCGCACATGGTAGGACAATGACAATAGTTAGCAGTGCAGCTATTAATAAAAACAAGATCTCAAATTTTAAATATCTTTTAAAATTAAGTTCAGAAAGTAAACTTGAAGTGTTAAAAAGAAGAAGAAAGTTTTCAAGGGTCAAAATTCAAACTACGGCAGCCTCACAGCGTTAACATTAAAGCTACAGGAGCATTTTTATACCTAAAACACCAAATGTCCATCCAATTGTCAATTAATTGGGAAGCCATGGTTCCAATGGTCTCATGAGGGGCTGCCACCCACTTGTCACCATGGAGATGTCATTGCTTTGCCTGGAATGTTCCACAGAATGTTTTTATTCCTTTTTAAAAATACCTAGGAAAAACATGCATTCTTCCTGTGATCCGTCCTGTAACATGGCCTGGTGTTATCACCTGCTTGGCTCCATGGAGATAGATAAAGGTGCAGTATGTGCAGCATTTACTTTAAGTCCTGGTTTAGACAAAGTTTAGTTCCAATTTAGTCCTGATTGACACTTGTTTCAGTAGGTAGAACTAGGGTGGTCAAAAGTATTGAAAATCAGACAATAACTGATACTAAAACTAGTATCAAGACTAGATACTCATTTGAGCAGGTATCAATATTAAAAAAAAGTCACATTCTAGACAGAAATGAACCTTTCCTATAGCTAATCTTAAGATGTATCAGACAAGTATAAGACCAGATAGACTAGTATACGCCCATGGACCACTGTGGAATCTACCTGGATGACTGAGGGACTCTAGAGAGTGTTTTTATTATCATCGTGGTATCAGAATCGGTATTGAGTATCAAGTCTATTCCTTAGTATAAAACAATTTAGTTTGAAATTTTAGTATCATGACAACACTAGGTAGAACTAACATAACATTTCAATAAAGTTAAAACCATGGTAGCCTGAAGGGGCCAAAGCTGCACTGTAGTCCACTGTCCACTATCTGTGTATGTCATTAAGCTTCACCGAGGTTGCTAAATGTTCTAGCATGACTGTGGACCCTGGGGACCTCTTGGGAGAGCCCAGTCAGAAGCCCCTCCCCACAGCCTGGAAACCCATCCAAAACACAGGCAAGTCCTTCAGATAACAAGACCGGAGCAAAACGAGGCCAAGAAAACATGATTTTAAGGTTAAGTATTGTAATGGAATGGTTTGGTAGTGTTTTGTTTGATACAGGTGGTAGATATTGAGAAAAATGTATGATATAGCTATTGTTGTTTTGGAGAAATGCAAAATTAAAATGGAGCCAAGTTAATATTCTGTAGTGTTGACGCAATACAAAAATTTCAAACTGATTTCGATACTAAGGAATAGACTCGATACTCTGATTCCAATGTACCACAATGATAATAAAAAAACATGCTTTCTTTAGACAATACAATGTTACCATGTGGTCTTATCTGTGTAATCCCTCAGTCGTCCAGGTAAGTTCCATAGTGGTCCATGGGCGTTTACTAGTCTATGTATCTTATACTTGTTCTGATACAGCTCAAGATCGTTCCAAAGATATTCAGGAAAGGTTCATTTCTGTCCTGTGAATGGGACTTATTTTAGTACTAGTTCAGTATCTAGTTTCAATACTAGTCTTAGTAAAGATTAGCATCCATTTTTCGATACTTTTGACAACCCTAGTGTAATAGGGACCGCAGATGGAAAGTATCAGTAGTTTAATCTGGCATAGATGATCTTTTCTTTTTACTAATGGTCCCTGAAAAATGATATTATGATTGTTAAAAGCATCAAAAAGAGTTGATGAAAATAAAAGAAACTTGTAATGCAATCAAGGCAAACAAGGCTATAGTTCAAGTTTGTGGACTGAGCTATGGATCATTTGGATAACTGTGATGTAAATACCATGTAATCCACATGTAAACTGGCTCTTCATGTGACAGATTATAGCATCTGAAAGCAGTTAAATGTTTGTTTGCAAAATACAGACAAATACTAATCTCCTAGGAAGATGTAAACATTTAGAAACACATTTAGTATTTAGTGTAATTCTGCATTTTATATTATTACCCACTTCTTATTATTACCTTTTAGGGTTGTCAAAAGTATTGAAAATCAGATACAAACTGATCCTAAAACTAGTATCAAAACTAGATACTCATTTACACAAGTATGGATACTGAAAAAAACTCACATAACTGGATAAAATTTTACATTTCCTGAACAGTTTCATCTTGAGTTTTAGTGTAAGCTCACATGGTGTAATAAAACAAATACAATCATTTACAAGATTGTCTAGAAAAGAGCTTTTAAAATGACCAAAATCGGTATCGAATCTATTCTTTAGTATTGAGATCAAGTTTGAAATGTTAGTATTATGACAACACTTTTAGTTAAACATTTTAGTTTGTTTGCTATAAATAGTTTAGTCCAAGTTCATGCTCAAGATTACCCTGGATTTTGCATTGCTGATTTAGTCTACTGCACTTAAAGATTGCAGCCTGGTAGTTCCCATTATTTTACTGTGGCCTAAAATCAAAAACTTCTAAAAATATTCATCATTTAATCCAGGTTCAATTCTGGATGAGTCACAGGTCTCAACTAAACCAAGTTAAGACCTGGTTTAGTTCTGGTATAGTCTCAAAAAAAGCCTCTTTCTGGTGCAAATTATAAATCTTTGTGGAAAAATGGTCACTGCCTGGTCGAGTTTCTGTTTATTCCAGTTTCATTCCTGGGGTTAATCCTTGACATACTTTGGTTTAGTCCAGATTTTAAACTGTCCACGTTTGTTTACAGTAAAGTCATAAACAACCTCACGATGACTAATCCTTTCTTCCTGCTCAATATTTCACCTCTATCTCTCAATCGTGCAAGAAATAACAGCTGCACCAGGCTAGTTATGCTTTTTAAGGTTAAAAAAAATGGACAAAAGCGTCAGAAAATACCCTGAAAAAGTTGCCATCTTTAATGTAGCCGCTACAGCTGTGCAGAAAGAATGAACATTATCGTCCACAAGTTTAGCTAACCGGCGATCGAAGCCACAAAACCACAGAAAAAAGTTTTTAAAAAGTTATAGTTACCTCTTTTTCCTTTACAAAACCAAAGTCCTTCCGTTTTAGCAACTGTACATCCACATTATCTACTGTTTAGCGGTATTTTTCCTCGTTTGTGACCCGAAGAAAACCTACAAAAACGCCGCTACTCGGAGACTTCCAACGACACCGCGGCTTGGCCCAAACCGTTAACCGCCAACGGGAGCTTGTCGTCGGCCACAGGAAGCGCGGAGACGTGGGGGCCCGGTTGCC
>KN482351.1:53601-94688 GCA_000787095.1 Periophthalmodon schlosseri | reverse complement strand
AAAAAGTATTAAGTTTGACACCCAAGCTCTGATTGGCTGTCAATGCATCACATGATTGGAGTGATTATTGTTGTGTTGTTTGGTATTCATGGGACACATTTTGAACCCACTGAAAATAGCAGCCAAGGGCACATCGAAGCAGTCAGTTAGATCAGGCTCACTTTCCCTCTCATGTATAGGACCAGAAAGAACTTCTGTGAATAGATCAAAAGATTCAAGTGTAAGTAACACTACTTCAAATAAACATGGGCCTAAAGTAGATTTGGTGCTATCATCTTCGATTTCTGAATGATGAACAAGGTAAATCAGAAAAAAAACAAATCAAAACATTATTTTTAAAATGACTGACTAACTATCATAAACTGACTGTGCAGGTGGAGGGTGGAGGGTTTGCCAATTGCTTGTCACCTCGGAGATGTCATTGAATGCCTGGAATGTTCCACAGTATATCATTATTTTTTCTTTTTTTTAGTAATATAAACACTTGAATAAATACAATAAAAAGTTTTAAGACCATATTTTGCATAATTCCAGGCAATCTCCAGCTCCATGAAGACAAACAGAAAAGTTGCCTATAGATTTTCTCATTGGGGGTCTTGTTGTTATTGCTTTGACTGAAATGTTCCACAGTATACCATTAATCTTATCCATCAATATAGGTGCTTGTGTTGCTATAAATAATAGGCTAAATATACATTTTAACGGAAGGCAGCCCACATATCAAAAGTCTGACCTGTGTCCGTCTGGGTGGCATCGCCTGCTTGTCTCTATATTTAAGTTTAACGCCATTGTAAGTGTAAGTGGCGGCTCCACCACCAGAAAAGTTACATATGCCCCTTTAACACTGCCAAATACTGTTGTGTTATTGCCTTGATCAACACAGGGTCGCAAACCTCTTCACACCCACTCTGCAGCATTAGGAGTCTATCCCGTTTATCCACAGCTATATTTACAGTGGGCTCCCGGGGGCCGCTCCGCTGCTGTTTGGGGAGTGATCTGAGTGGGAAATGATGACCAGTTTAATCACACTCATGGCAACAACAATGACAACAGTGAACAATAGAAACTAGGCCTGGACCAATCAAATCTAATTGAGTAGTGTTACAAATAGCCTAAATGATACTCAGATATTAATTGTGTCATTTGAGTCAATAGGCTCCTGAGCAAAGCACAAGAACAGAACAAATTTGGATATTTCGTGAATAATTTAGGCTATATAAGATCACATGCAATTAGACCCTGATTAGGCTATTTAAAGTCCTATTATTTTGTGTTGAAAGGTAAGATACTTCATTTATTTAACCTATGTCCTTGGGCAAGACACTTCATCCACTTTGACTGTGTATGGGGGCAGCTGTCAACAATATGAAGACGCTCATTTGGGGCCACTTTTGAGATGGTCCGATCCATTTTGACTTGGCTGGATCCAGAGGCTGTATCCACACGTAGGACTGCCCCTCGCCTCTCGGACAGAAGAGATGCGCCCGTTCGTATCTTCTTTTTCTTCTTTTGCAACTTTCCCACGTTAAACATTCTTTGAACCATAAAAGGACACGGACATCCGCGCAGCGAGACGAACGGCTCTGTCTCCACGAAAAGGATCGTTCTCCGGCGTGAGGTCCGAGTTTTCCCCGGTAAACCTCCTGGAGCTCCGCGCCCACCTGCTGCAGGCAAAAGTGCGAGCAGAAACATGGGATTTTAAAACGGCATTTAAACGGATTGTACTGTTTTCTAGCCAACGGAAGGGATTAAACATCAACAGTTTTAAGTGTTATTTGGTAAGTAAATCTTTCTTTTTGCCTGGCCTTACAACAAAATCTACAGCGGTTTATCTGACTTTTGTAGTGTAGTTTTAATAGGCTAATTGTGCCAGGCTTGTGAATGTTTATTTTACATAGGGTGGGCCTGGTTATTAGATTTTCTTGGCACGCAGCGAAGAACAAGTGTGGTTTTCAACAGAGCTATTATTAAGCAATTGCAAACATTGTCAAAATGCAGTTGTTTGCTTACCTAAATAAGCTCACAGGATGTAACCAATTACCCTCAACCAGGAGCACTTGTGATGTAGCTGCACAAATTAAACCAACAGTTATTGCAACATATAGAGACATCAAACATGCATATCTTAATCTTTGGTCTAAATATTCAGATCAAGACATCAAGCCTAAAGCTTAAAGGTGCATTGTGTAACTTTTCTGGGGAAGGGCACACCACCGGCTTCATGGAGATTAGGGCTGTATGATTTTGTGATCTGTCAAATATGAACTGATAAACATATAACCTACAAAAATCCTATGACTCATCAATTTCCGAACATGACTGTAGAGGTCTGACTACAGGTAAACTAAAGAGTTTTCTTATGAAACACAATATGTTTTGTTCTAATTTGTGCAGAGGACATTATATTTGAGTGTTTGAGATCTGATGATTGTGTGACGCACCTCATATTGCAATTTTGATTTGATATCATTTGTTGTAAAATAATTGTATTGATCAATCACGATTATCAGTACGTTTTTGAAATTTTAAAAACAACAAAAACAAAATGTTCAATCTTAATTTCATCTAGGCCAGCATAAACTTGACAGACAGAATCTGTGCCATTTAACACAAAACATAGTCCAGTCTACTCCACCATACTCTGAGTTTATCACAGACCATCTCGATTCAATAGGATGTTTATTTACACAGCCTTATCTTCTTCCCACAAAAACATAAAAACACTCGCCCTAATAGCCTGCTGTATGTTGTTAATGCACTCTTAATAAAAGCCTAATAATAATACATTTTATTAATATAGCATTTTTCTAAACTCAAAGACTTTTCCTGGTTTATAAAGATAAGATCCCCAGCTGACTCATGACTGCCTTATGTTTAAATGTCCTTTAACACCAAACTAACTGTGGTTATTGTTCAACACATAGCTCTCATGAACTCTTCTATTATATAACAGGACTTGAGAAGGTGTCATGTGACCAGTGGTAGAAAATTACAGTCAATTAATCCTATAAAGGGTGCTCTAAAGTTTGTTTTATAATTGATTGTTTCCTCCAACTATCATCAATGACACGTTCATACCAAGGCTGAATGATTTTTATACAAAATTACATGCCTGATGGAAGTTTACAAAACATTTTTCTCAATCTTCACAGTTAGATGTACAATGACAATACAATACTATCTGCTTTTTTAAATGTTACACACCTTAAACTTGTATTTCTAAAGTCTTTCAATATAACTTTTTCATGTTAAAATCATGAGTTTAGCAATTTCAGAAATATATTGCCAACATTATAGTCACATATTTTACATATGCACATTTATTTTGACGTCATTATGATTTTATTATGATTTTTCATCAAAAATATGTGCTGTGATGGGACTAACAATTCTTCACGGAAATGACAACATGTGATGGAAATGACATTTCACATGGGATTCTCCATTCACTCTGACACATTTTTATTTAGGCATGAAAAATAATGAATGTTGTTCTTTAGAAGGCAGAAACCTGCTCTAACCCAACCACCGAAGAGATACAACCCTTAAAGGGGCACACGTTATGCAGAATCCTCTTCTTCTTCTTCTTTTAATTGGGTTTAGTAACGTTTTCTCATCTCACCTGAAATATAGTGTAGTATATTTAATGTAAATTGATGAGGTCACTCTTTTAGAAGAAAAGTTTTGGAACACAGAAGTGGTCTTGTATGTTTTTCAAGCCCATATCGGACTCTTTCTGGTGATTTCACTGCTTAAAGGGCCCATATTACACTGTTTTCTGACCTGTTATAATGTTGTTTCCTCATCACATACCGAGGGTTGTGTTTTGTTTCGTTCACATGTTTAACACACAAATCCTTCATATTTAGGCTTCTCTCATCCAGAAAACACTCCACCTTGTGATGTCATGTGATGTTTGTGGCAAATGCACAGAAGAATATGGAAGATAAGAAAGAATAAGGATGTTTTTTTGTTTCCTTATTTTTGCCCCAGGCTCAAATTTGCAGTTAGAGATTTGATCACAAAAATGAGATTTGATCACAAAAATGCTTTTTTTTTTTTTTTTTTTTTTTAATTTATAAATGTATATATAAATTAATATTTAAATTAGCAAATGTGCGCATTACTTTGTACAAATATGTTTAGATTTGCAAATATATGCATAAAAATCTGTACAAATGTGTTTTTTGATTTGTTTCAATTTGCGAATGTAACTTGATCTGTTGAATTAGAAGAGAACAGCACTTTATGAAATGTATCTATACACCGCGTTCCAAATTATTATGCAAATTGTGTTTAAGTGTCATAAAGGTAAAAAAATGTGTTTTCCAGTGAAACTCATGGATGGTATTGTGTCTCAGGGCTCTTTGGGTCAGTGAAATCAATCTCAGACCCCTGTGCCAATTAGTTTGCCAGGTAAGTCCAATTAAAGAAAAAACTACTTAAGAAGGACGTTCCACATTATTATTAAGCAGACCACCATTTTCAAGAAATATGGGAAAGAAAAAGGATCTCTCTAATGCTGAAAAGTGTGAAATAGCTGAATACCTTGAACAAGGTATGAAAACCTTATATATTTCACGAAAACTTAAGTGTGATCATTGTACTATTAAGAAATTTGTGGCTGAATCAGAGCACACACGGATTCATGCAGATAAAGGCACAATGAGGAAGGTTTCTGCCAGACAAATACATCGGATTAAGAGAGCAGCTGCTAAAATGCCATTACAAAGCAGTATGCAGGTATTTGAAGCTGCTGGTGCCTCTGGAGTCCCACGAACATCAAGGTGTAGGACCCTCCAGAGACTTGCAGTTATGCATAAGCCTTATATTCGGCCACCTTTAACTAATGCTCACAAGAAGAAACGGCTCCAGTGGGCCCAGAAATACATGAAGATGTCAGGATTCCAATTTTTTCCTGTGTGTTCCACTGCTGTCTCTGTCCCAGACTCTCTGGAGCTGGGCAGAGAGTCTGGCACCACCCTCACCTATAGTTACCACCCATTACTCACCTGGAGCCCATCAGCAATCAAGCTTCTACCTCTGGACTACAAAGACTCTCCTCATTTCTCCACACGCTGCCACATTGTCAGTTGATCCTCCTGTGATCCCGTTTTTTGGACCCACCGATCACCTCAGCCTCCGATCCAGCTCCCAACGCTCTGCCTTGTATTTTGAAATAAACCCTGTTCAACTTTTGAGTCCTGTGTCTGCACTTTTGATCCACCACTCATTACGACAGAAGACTAATTTTTAAACAGTCTTCTTTACTGATGAGTGCCGTGCAAACCCTGGATGATGGATGGTTGGTGGACAGCCATCATGTCCCAACAAGGCTGCGATGTCAGCAAGGAGATGGCGGAGTCATCTTTTGGGACGGAATCATGGGGAGAGAGCTGGTCGGCCCCTTTAGGGTCCCTGAAGGTGTGAAAATAACCTCTTGAAAGTATGTGGAGTTTCTGACTGACCACATTCTTCCATGGTACAAAAAAAGAACCGTGCTTTTCTGTAGCAAAAATCATCTTCATGCATGACAATGCACCATCTCATGCTGCAAGGAACACCTCTGCATCATTGGCTGCTATGGGCATAAAAGGAGAGAAACTCATGGTGTGGGCCCCATCCTCCCCTGACCTCAACCCTATTGAGAACCTTTGGAGCATCCTCAAGCGAAAGATGAGGGCGGGAGGCAGTTCACATCCAAACAGCAGCTCTGGGAGGCTATTCTGACATCCTGCAAAGAAATTCAAGCAGAAACTTTCCACAAACTCACAAGTTCAATGGGTGCAAGAATTGTGAAGCTCCTATCAAATAAGGGTCCTATGTTAAAATGTAACTTGACCTGTTAAGATGTTTTGATTGAAATAGGTTTTGATTTCAGTAATATGCTAATGCATAAACAAATGACCATTTTCAGTTATTTACAACAATAGCATGGTTTGAAACTCTGTTGTGCATAATAATTTGGAACAGTACATTTTAAGTTTTTATTTTTGAAAAAAATACTGTTATCATTGGGAGGTTTGTTCAATAACATTCAAATTGTACTCTAAAGGTTGATGACTTGAAAATTATGACTGTCATTTATATTGACAATTTGGCAAAATCAGAGAAAATGCAAAATTTGGAACACAGTGTAAGGGACTACTTCAAAAACTCCCTGAATACCTCACCTGCTTGTTAATCACTGAGACTGGAACATTTAATACCAGGTCACATGACTGCATAAGGCTAAGAACTAGCTGTACCAAAACTGAGACGGGAAAGAGGTCTTTTAGCTGTTTTGCTTCACAAGAATGGAATGCACTTCAAGGAAAAGATAAACTGGATACGTACTGCCACAATCGCAAGTTAATAATGTGGAAACAAATTTTTATACACACACCTGCACCTGTTGTTAATGTTTTATATGGGCTTGTATACTTGTTTGTTTTGTTTGTTTTTCTGCTTGTATTGTATTTTAAACAACGTGCCCATGAACAAGAGAGTGCAAGTGCTCCCATTGGGTTCCCTAGTATAAATAAAGATAAAGAAAAGAAAGAAACAAAGAGTATGAGAAATAAAGTTTGTAAAGTGATTGACCAAATGAGGTCTAAAAGCACTATATAAATATTAGCCTTTACCTATGCAAGGGTCCAAACCAGAATCACCAAATTGTCCTCATTTGTCTCTCCTCAGACCATAACCATGAACACAGTGACCAACTCCAGCTTGGACCTCCTCTCTTCTTTAAACACCTCTTCAAACACATCCTCCTCTAACCTCTCCTCCCCCCTGGACTGGTCTTCTGTGAATGGGACCCCTGCCGCCCCTGTCCTGTCCCTGGGTCGTGCAGTCCCGGTGGGGATGGTCCTTGCCTTCTTCATCCTGTTTGCCATCGTGGGGAACATTTTGGTGATTTTGGCGGTGGTGTGTAACCGGCACCTCCGAACCCCAACCAACTACTTCATCATAAACCTGGCCATCGCAGACCTGCTCCTGAGCACCACCGTCCTGCCGGTGTCTGCCACGCTGGAGGTGAGTGACAGCATTGAGGGATAAGTTTGTGGGTATGATTCCCGAGGTGGGAACTCGTATGTTATTTCTGCTCAAATTTGGCTGATGTTTGTTATGTTTTGCACTACACCTCTGGCCTCTGCTCAAACAATAATACGGAAGATAATTTGTTCCATCGGATTTTGAATTTAAAAAGCTTGTGGACTGTCCAGTGGCTTGAGTCCAAACACAGCAACAGGATGGATTCTCATGAGGCACTCAAGATTCCTCCTCCCTAAATCTAAAAAAAACAGCATACACAAGAGGCAAATGATGTGTTTGTATTACATGTGGTTGGAAGCAGGGGCATTGGACCAGGAGGGTAAAGGGTACAGTCCACCCTGGGCCCAGTCCAGAGAGGGGCCCTTTACAAAGTCTGTATTATTCATTTTTTTTATCAGACAACATGTCGTGTGGACCCACCAAGATGATTTGTACCCAGGGCCCAAAATTTGGTGCTACACCCTTAATTGGAAGTTAGTTGTTCTAAAAATAATATAACTGTGATATTGTGGTTAGCAAAACTAATCGTGACTAGCCGACTATAGTCATATTCTGATAACTGTAATATACAGACTCTAAAACACATACGGAAAGACCTTTTTATAACAAAGACAGTGGCATTATTAAATTCAAAATGTCAAAAAGGAATAAACAATTTCAGATTTTCACCAATTATTTACTTTTTGTAATACTTTATACTTTATACTTTATACTTTTTTTTTGTAATACTTTTTGTATACTTTAATGTCTTAAAAAGTCTCAGTGTACAACAGAAATAATCATTTGATTCGCTGAAGAGTTAATTGCGAAATCAATCGCTGACTAGTTGACTACTAAAATAATAGTTGCAGCGCTAATCAAAGCTATAACACAGTGGATCATAACAGTATATGACATAGCTCTTATACCCAAATGTATTGTTCTGTTGCAGCAGCTATGATTTCGATATCATCAAATCCCTTTAACAATGGCATTTTGTGCTTTCTTAGTATTGAGTCCTAACCCATCATTCACTTTCTTAATGTAAACCTCAATACAGATCTAAAACCACAAAATTAAAGAAACAGGTCCATTGCAGAACTGACTCTCTGCGGCTGGCCTCCCCCGTGTGAACTCAGGTCATTAGGTGCTCTTCAGGCCCCATTTACTCTCACACACTGTTGCACCAATCAATGAAAACACACTTCAGATTTAGTCCTGGTTTAACCCACAAGGAAGTATTTTTTTATAGACTAGGTTTATCTGTGTTAAACCTTTGCATAGTGAACAGATTGTGTATTCGGATGTGCGATTAATACATAGATTTTTAAACAATGCTGCACCTCCACCACTTAAGAGATTTGTCCAGCTTTGCTCTGAGCAGACCACCAGAACATCCAGACCACCAGAACATCCAGGTCCACAAGAACATCAGACCACCAGCACCTCCACCACTTAAGAGATTTGTCCAGCTTTGCTCATCCAGGTCCACAAGAACATCCAGACCACCAGAACATCCAGGTCCACAAGAACATCCAGACCACCAGAACATCCAGGTCCACAGGCCACAATGACTGCAGACCCCCCAGATGTAGCTCAGCCTTTGCACAGACTTCTTCTCATATAAGGGCTTTAAAGAGCGGAACAAGCTCCCAGACAGACTGAAACTCTCCTCTGACCTGAGGGACTTCTCTTATAATGTTAGAAAAGTCCTTTTAGGGAGTCAGATCTGTCAACACTGATTAGCGTGCAGTAGCTTATATGGTAATTTTTGACATAATATTTGAGTACATTTAAATGTGGAAATGTGAAGTGTGATGTTTTTAAATGAAAGAATAGAAGCCTGCAGGTTTGATTGTAAATGGATAGATACCTAGATGTATTTTAATTGTTTGTAACCTGCCCGGGGACTGCGGATGGAAACTAGCTTTAGCTAAATCTGGTGTAAAGCATCTCTTCTTTTATGAGATTAATGTGTTTGCACATGGTCCCTGTTAAAATAAACCAATAAACTAAACTAAACAAACTCTCCGACCATCACCAATCATTCTGTCACAGCGGTGGAGTGTCTTGCTATAGGACACAGGAAAAGTTTATGTATTTTTAGCATGGTCATGTGTCTGTCTTATATAGTGTACCATGTAACTTTTCTGGAGGAGGGCGGGCTACCTTCTTGTCTCCATGGAGATTGTAGCAGCCATGCTACAGGGGGCAGATCGCAGGTAATGTTCAGGTCCCCCAAAGTCACGATAATCACTATATCGACTTATCATTTAATATATAAAAGCTGGAACAATATTTTTGTGGGGTCGATATTTATTGTGTGTACATTTTCTTTGCACTACTGCGTAATTTTTTGGATATACGATAAGAATTAAGCCATAAAAGGTTGAATTAATAACTTCTATGATTCATTACAGATGCAAACTGAAGCACTAAAGAGTTTCATTATGCTGTTTATTTATTGCAGCTCAGGATTTTTGAACAATATTCTACATTCAGAATAGTTTTGTGGTTTAAATCTGCTCTTATTACCGTTTATCGTCTATATTTACTTCAGCAATACATCGAACTTCAAATTTTGTTATCGTGACAGAGAGCTGTAAAGTTACATTTAAGACTATTTCTTTATTGTACAAAAATTCCCGATTGCAGCAGTACTCATCAAAAGTGAGCTTGTATCTAAAATCTAAAATCTTTACCTTGGATGGCATAAAACCATAATCAACAACACACAGACGGTTGAAAGTCTGTGCGCTCACTACCTGCTCACCGGTGTCTGGGTGCGCTCTGCCGATAATACCTCCGTGACCTCTGGGTGTACTCTCCCACACTCACGCACACACAGTCGGCTGTAACAGAGATGCTATTACTTTACCTGGATTTTACACAGTATGGCATTATATCTATATAGTATTTATTTAGTAATGCATCTTTTATACCTTGAAAAACATGCATTCCTTCTGTGAGTGGGCTCGCCTCTCCACGTGTCTGAGCTGTATCTTAGCCTGGTTGTGTCACCTGCTTGTGTCCACGGAGATAGACATTTTTAATGCTATATTGTGAAACATTCGAGACAAAACGGACACAAGCAGGTGCCCGACCCTCCTCCAGAAATGTCAAATGGAGCATCTTTTAATATAGGTACATTCTTTCTTCTTTAGTACTGGATACATTAAAGAGCTAATGCAAACATGCTATTAAGTTCATCCTAAAATCTTTTTTTAGCTAAAATAATGAATCCAAGATAAACAAATGTGACTTAGTAGCTCCTCTTTATGATGAATTGGGTTTTTGTAAAAGATAACAATGCCGTGGGTACATTAAATCCGTTAATCAGAGAAAAAATCTCAAATATTTTCTGTCTGTAGCTCTTCCAGAGATGATTGGCAGCTCGTTCTTGTTCACATAGAGATGAACCGAGGGAATCCAGTTTACATTGTTATGTTTGTTATTGCTATTAATGCAGCAGAGGACACAGCAAACGTTATTAATAGAACATGTTTAAAATGTCCTGTGTTGTGTATTACTTGTCTCTCTCCATACTCTTATTAGACACTTTCAAATGCATTAATATTGAATGGTTTACCATTGGTGTAACAAATCCTTATAAGCAAATTTCTGTAAAATATAGGCTAATGAAATCTATTTTATCTAATCTCCAGTTCCTATGGTAACACCAAAAACCTGTGGGGGGGCAAATCAAAACAGGCCAAGGGCCGGATGCAGCACCCGGCGCCGCAAAGTGCCCAGGCCTGATTTACGGAGAAAAGGTGAACCTTTCTGGTGGAGGATCAGTCACCTACTTGTCTCCATTGAAATGCTATTACCTGGATTTTGCCATATTATGGCATTAAACTTATTTGATCTCCACAGAGACAAACAGCTGAAATCAACAGTCCAAGTTATAAGTTAAACAGTAGTAAGAAAGTAAGTAAGAAATGTCATACTAAGCAACATTCCAAAACGAACACATCTTTATTTACTCCCACTCTCCCCTCGTTCTCTTCCCTTCTGTCTCCCTCTCTCTCCCTTCTCCACTGTTTCCTCCTCTTCCCTCCACCCTTAGGTGCTGGACTCGTGGGTGTTTGGGCGTATCTTCTGTGATATCTGGGCGGCTGTGGATGTCCTGTGCTGCACTGCCTCCATTATGTCTCTGTGTGTCATCTCCATCGACCGTTACATCGGGGTCCGGTACCCTCTGCAGTATCCCTCCATCGTGACTGAACGGCGCGCCCTGCTGGCCATGCTCGGCGTCTGGGTCCTGGCCATCGTCATCTCAATTGGGCCGCTGCTCGGGTGGAAACAGCCACCATCACAGGTGAGTACACTACCCACAATGCATAGTTTTTATGTTTTTATTGGCTATGTCAATTTGAGCAGCCATATTCTGTAATATTCTCTTCAAGAATTTGTGCAAACAAATGGGAAGATGGAGTTTTTAATTACAATTTTCTCTTAAAAACTTTGATAATTGGACTTACCTTTGTACTTTATAATGCCCATGTTCTGCGTGACTAGTATCTATGATACTGATTGCTCTAGTTTTCCTTTACCTCATTGGACAGATATGTGTGAAGGCGACACCGCTCTCAGTTAAAATGCATGTTTTTCAAAGAATGTCTTTAGTTACACACGTAATAAAATAAATGCAATATAGACATGTCTATAATGTGTTTACTGTGAAACATTGGCAAAGCAATTACATCTCCATGAAGACAAGCAGGTTGTGTACCCAAGAAAAGTTACATAGTGGACCTTTAATTAATCTAGATATTCCTCTTTTGCAGTCGAATGTAAAATGTAATCTGCATCAGATTGTACATTTGGTTCTATATTTCCGGCCTGGCCTTGCTCAGCTTCACAAATGTTTTGCTCACTGTTT
Organism: Periophthalmodon schlosseri; assembly: GCA_000787095.1. Classification (NCBI taxonomy): domain Eukaryota; kingdom Metazoa; phylum Chordata; class Actinopteri; order Gobiiformes; family Gobiidae; genus Periophthalmodon; species Periophthalmodon schlosseri. The sequence continues at coordinate 82,786 of KN482351.1, read as the reverse complement.
CAAACATAAACAGGCAGCAGTGCCCTGGGTTCAGCTCACACTAAACAATATTTAACATGTTTGTTGCATTAGTCTTTTCCACAGCGTTGTATATTTGAAGATTTTGACTTTTAATTTGCAAGATGGAAAATGTCACAAGGCCATAGTTGTTGACTCTAGATTCACCTTGTACATTTTCAGACTGTCTTTTCTAACTTTCTGGTGAAGAGTTACTTCTTATTGTAAATAATAAATCAATTGTATGATAGGGTCAGTAAATTAAAGGAAGGAAGGAACAGATGGTTAGCAGTAGTGGTTAAGCGAGCCAAGAAAGAGAGCAAGTTATGCTATATTAAAAACTAAATTGTGAAACACATGGGAAAGATTATCTCGTGAGATTTTTCCCATGTGTTTACATTTGGATTCGACAAAAAAGGGGTTAAGTACTGGAGAGTTGAACATCTTAAAGTTAAAAATGGCAGTGCTAGAATGACAAGAAAAACATTAAATAAAATAAATAAAAAATTGTGAGGCCAAAATTGGGAACTCAATCACACAATTTGTATGTTTTTGTTAATTTTGTTAAAATCTTGTCTCGTTCTCATGAACCCAGTCTCATGTCTCATCTCGTTTTGTGTAAATTTCTTGTCCCATCTCTAATGAATTTTCAAACCCTTGTTTAATACATATTTTACACAAAGAATTATGCCTGTGTTTTAACTCCAAAGTGCTCTTTGCAAAATATAATTAAATGATGTTAACTGGATGTTTCACCACGGACCTAAGTAGCTTCTTTAGAAGAACTGACAAAAGTCGACTGTATAACATTTCAGGTAGAAATTTTAGGTGTTGGCTCCATGGAGATATTGCTTTGTTATTGCTTTGCCTGGAATGTTCCACAGTATGGCTTTAAACATATCATAAACATTTAACATTTATTTAAAGGCTGGTGTATTATTTTCTCAAAAATAAATCGAAATAGATGCATTCTCACTGTGAGCAGCAGGGTCACCTCTCCACAGATCTGACCTGTGTTCATGGAGATGGATAAATGTTATACCGAGGAACATTCCAGGCAAATAGCACCATACAGCCAAGCAAGTCTGAAATGTTACATAGTCCACCTCACAGTCCACTCGCACCTTTAATGATGTTCATTAAAGGTGAGTGTTGAGTGTTTTTAACGGTCTGTTTTGAATGGTCTGTATTGGTATTCAGACATGTGTGAATTAAACACAACCCAACTCAGTTCAGTGCTATTCAGATTTTTAGTATATTATAGAAAAAGACATTTTACTGTGTTATCAGTACATTGAGTAAAGGAAATCTACACCAAACCGAAAAACAAGATAGCAATGGGTTTTAGTCACACTGAGCATGTCACAGCATTACGACATGAGACAAGATCTGCAATTCTGAAAAATGTTATGACATATATAGAATCAGATATTTATTATATCTCATATTGTGTCTTGTATCATCTTGTGCAATTTATTTAACAAAATACCAAAAAAGGCACATGTTTTCTTCATTCATAATTTTACACCAGTCAAGTGTCATTTTGTGAAGAAGTATCTTATTTTTAGAAAATCCATTTTAGGCAGTCGTAACTTTGGATGGTCCAATCACAGCCACTGATTTCTATTACATATTTCTCAAATGCAGAAGACATCTCCTTTAGAACATTCTTGTAACATAACAGAACAAAAATATATAACTTCTTCTATAACAGTTTGGTGCTTTGCTTGTTAATTCTGCAGAAATCTGCGCTGTTTCTCAGTCCTCTGTTTTTTTCTTTTTCTTCTTTTTTTTACGTGTAAGCTGCTATGTTTCTTTTGACACAAATAAACCATGCGTCTCTCTGATTTGTTAATCAGCCTGTTAGTCACGTCTATCTGAAATTGGGGAGACAGGATTCTGTTCCAGACCCACATGTCTTCATAAAGTAGTGTGTGATTTAGACTGGCCATGTAACAGAAAACTTTTGTGCTTATTTTTTGATTTGTTCAATTTTCGTCTCCCAGGACGACACAGAGTGCTCAATCACAGAGGAGCCTTTCTACGCCCTCTTCTCGTCCCTGGGCTCCTTCTACATCCCACTGGCCGTCATCCTGGCTATGTACTGTCGCGTCTACATCGTGGCCAAGCGCACCACCAAAAACCTCGAGGCTGGCGTCATGAAGGAGCAAATGCAGAACTCCAGCGGTGAACTGACCCTGCGCATCCACTGCAGGAACCAGGACTCAAGCCCTGCCCTCCGAGGCTCCGGGGGCGGGGCTATGGGAAGGAGTACGCTGTCCGTCAAACTGCTCAAATTCAGCCGGGAGAAGAAAGCGGCTAAAACCCTCGGGGTCGTGGTCGGCATGTTCATCCTCTGCTGGCTCCCCTTCTTCCTCACTCTGCCCATTGGTACGTAGGACTGGACGAGGACTGGACCATAGACTCTATATAGAAGAGGACTGAGGGAGTGTGACGTCACCCATAGGATTCAGTTGCAGCCAAATGAAGCCAATCGGGCGCTTAATAACGAGGCAGAATAGCAACAGGTTTCACTGAAAGCTGACGCTAGCAGAGACGACCTCAGGGAAACAAAGCACCTTATTGGTCTGTTATTAATGTTGATAATCTTGATTTATGGACAAAAATAGTGAAATAAAAACACCAGAACCATGTAGAGCGGGTTTATGCGAACATTTTAAGGTCAGAATGACGATTGTGACAGCAGCAGTTACAGAGTAAGGGGCGTCGATTTTTCAATAGACATCAACTGAAACCAGACCAGGACTGGACCAGGACTGAAACAGGGTCTTAGACTGGAATAGGATTTAGTGTAGAGGTGTCAGCTCAGTGATTAGAGTCTTTGCCCACAAACTAAAGCACCTAATCATTAGCAACCCATCTCAGCCCTGATCTGTGCATGCTGCTGTGTTTTTGGGCAAGACACTTCACTCACCATGGTTACCTTTAATGCATTATGATATAACTATTTTAAACCATCTCCTATTCAAGTCCGTTTCACTTTCAACCGCAATGCAACGGCTAAACTCATCAGACTTAAGAAGAGTCTTGGTCAGGAGCAGCTAGTGTTGTCACGATGCAAAAACTCAATTTCAAAGGAATTTACTCAATATTCAATACTCGATACCGATTATGATACCACAATGAAGATGAAAAAAAATGTTCTTTTTTAGTAATAGAATGTAATTTTCATGCACAAAATAATACTTTTTTAAACCGTGGAATCTTATACTAGTTCTGATAAAACTCAAAATGACGCTAAAACTGTTAAGGAAAACTTAAATTTTTTTAATGTGATTTTTTGCAGTATCGATACTTGCTCAAACAAGTTTTGATGTTGGTTTTAGTATCGTTTAGTATCTGATTTTCGATACTTTTGATAGAAGCAGCTGGATCCTGCATTTATTTTACAGCAGCTTGGTCACTCAAAAAACACACTCATGAAACAGTTTATTAGGACACGATGATAAAGTGAGTGTCCTACAGGAGCACAGCCAAACCTAGACTTCAGTGGTATTTTTTGTACTTTTAATACTTGTACTTTAAAAATTATTCCTATTATAACTTATCTGTTTTACCTCAGATGACTCTTACCTTTTACATGCTGTTCATTCCTCACTAAACTTACTCTAAAGGAGCACTATGTAACATTTCATCCGGACTGTAATTTGGCCTGGTGGTGTCACCTGCTTGTCTCCACTGAGGTAGACAATTTAATGCAATAGTGTGGACAAAACAATAACGTTTTCTTGGTCACAAGAAGGTATCAGACCCTCCACTGGAAAAGTTACATAGCGCTCCTTTAATATCTTTTTGCAGTTAGATTTTTGCTTTGGCCCTGCCCTTCTCCGTGCCGCCTTAAAATCTCTATTGCGCATTCAAATTGTTGGCGCCATTCTCGGCATATTATAAATGAATCCAAAAGCCTTATTTAGACATGCTGACTTAGACAAAAGGTGTTTTTTATCTAAAAGAAAAACAGAATACAGTGAAGATGGGCTGCTCTGCGGTGTTTTATCTGGCCTCAAAACCATGAATAAATCCTAAAATGGTTCATTATAGTCTAGACCCTGTTTGGATTCAGACAGATATAATATAGATAGAACATAGTGGACTATCAAATAACAGATAATTTCATCTTTAAGAAAAATATTATGGCCTCCCCTAACACTGGTTCTCCTTGGTTAAACCTAAGATGACTTTGTGTTGCAGTTTTGGACAATTTGTAACCCCAAGACCACCTGTCGCAGGTTTGGACAAAAAAATCCTCTAGCCCCAATAGCATTTTTTTCCACAGAGTACAATGTAAACACAAACTGCTCGTGCTTGGCTGACAAGGTACAGCTTTCAAAAAGGTTGGATTTAGTGTATTTTTTTGACTATTTTCAGATCATAAACTTTTCAGTTTGAAAACTGTACCTGTACCTTGTCAGCCAAGCACGAGCAGTTTGTGCTCGTGCTTGGCTGACAAGGTACAGCCAAGCTTTGGGCTCGTGCTTGGCTGTACCTTGTCAGCCAAGCACGAGCACAAACTGCTCGTGCTTGGCTGACAAGGTACAGCTTTCAAAAAGGTTGGATTTAGTGTATTTTTTTGACTATTTTCAGATCATAAACTTTTAGTCAGTTTGAAATCCTTCAGTTGTGTTAAAGGGCTACCCTCGTGGTATGTAAGTCCGCGCTCCTTGTGTGCGCTTGTGTGGGAACAGAGCTCTACTGCGCGTGGTTGGTGGGCTGCACAGCCACCAAATGTACCTAGCCACTAAGGCTAAACTAGAGACATGCAGCACTGAGCTCAGGATATTCACTGGGGAATAGGCCAAGTTTGGTGTCATGTTTAAGCCCTGGGCTTGGGGAGGCTAAAGCGCTTTAAGTTCAGAAATTGGAGGAAGAAATTTGTTTTTTTGTTTGAAAGGGTAATTATTAAAAGTCTAATAGTTTGTCATTTGTATTTTCAGGGAAATAATATTGAAAGCCACTTTTAACAGTTTTTAATAAAACAAAACAGACTCAAAAGTTGTGATGGATCAGTATGAGGTCATATTGCCCTGACCTACTATATTACTTTGAAACTTGTAAGAGTAAGTGAAAAAAACATAACCTTCTAAATCCCCAGCTACATTAAAAGTGTCTAATAAAAATCCAAAGAATCCCTCTACATAACACAAGACATGTCCTTTGACTTCTATCTCATAATTACATGCTTAAAATGCAGGTAGTCTTATACAGCTTTATAACTATACACTGACTGAAAATCCCATAATTCCTTCCACCATTTTTGCACATAGCTTATCTAAACACCAAACTCAATATTAAATCCATATGTGTTTGATCCTGTTCTTATATAGTCAAAAACAACATGGCAGATTTGACCATCTCATATCCAAATTTGGAGCCTTTTTCAAGTGAGGCATTCAGGTACCACAATGTGAGAGAGGTACTCTCCCATTGTTACATGTGGTGGTGTGTTCAGGTGCCCTGTTGTGGGGAATCTCTGTGTTCATATATAGGCAGGAGACAGACAGTAGCGCCAATGCGAGAGACGATGGCCTTACAAGTTCAAACCCAAGGAAAAATGATCCACGCGATCAACGGGAACATTACTGCTATGATCTGCTAAAACCCCCCAAAGACCAAAAACCTTGGACCTAAGACCAGGATCAGAACCAGCAGAGTGGGAGAGGGAGAGAGGTTCTAAAATACATTGAAAATGTGGTCTGAACCCAATCTAAAAGTAAGACATCAAACAGTTATATGCAGTGAAAGTAATGGGTTGTTTTTAAAGTGTAGAATGTACTGATGCTCATGTCTCAGATGGGGCAGGAGCCAGTATTAATCACTATAGAGAAACAAAAACAATGCTGCCTTGGATTCAGATAGCGCCTTTAAGATAAAAATCAAACCAAACCTTTGCCTGAAATCCATCCAATTCCACAAATGTTAAACCTAATCTGACTTGATTTAAAAAGACTAAACAAGTCAAGTAACTAACGGTTGTATGACATTAACTTGTACATTAAATTAGGATCTAATATGTTGATCAGAACCTGCTGTCAACATTAAATATACTGCACTAACTATTTAACTATTAACTATTGCTCCACTTTGCTTGGGCCACGCTGCCCGCCCCTCTGATGGAGGGTCACGGCTTGAGTTTGGTTTGGTCATGGTTTAGTCCAGTGGCTCGGAAATATATACCATGCAAATACCAGGAACATATTTGGCTAAAACATGACTGCTTTTCACAAACATAGGAAAGGTGTTGTAGAAATAATTGAAATATCCCAGGGATTGTAAAGACACTGTGTTTGTTTCTATCGGTACAGTATTGTCCATTTAAGTCTGCCCATGTTTCCAATGTAGGGAGTATTATAATATCATATAGGTGGTGCTTGGAGTAGAGTTAAAAAATTGAATCATAAGAAACATGAAGGTAAATCTCAGCAAAATGTAGCCCTTACTTGTTGTGACAAAGGACATGATCCGTTTCTGCCGAGTGTCTGGTTGACAGGCATTGTAGCCAATCAAACACTATTGTTTTCAAGTTGGGTTGACAGTGCTATGTGTTTATTTAGTTGCAGTCGTTTTCAGTGCGTCATGCAGAGCTTGTGGGTCCGAGTTTGTGTGCGTAACAAGAAGTGAGTAGTGGTTTAAAAAGGCACACGTATCAAAATGTTTTGCAGAGTGTATTAAAGTGGTTTATGACAAGTAGATTGTAGAAAATTCATTAATAAGGGCCGATTTGATGTTTATTTTTTTATAGTAAAATGCTAAGTGCAAGGAGCTAAATGCTAATGACCCATTATTATTACAGAGCTATTATCATTTGTGTGTTTATTGCATTTATAGAATATATTATAATTTATATTTTTTCCTTTGTTTGTATGTTTCAGAACCACACACACAGACACAAATACAACCACAGTTCAATATTTTTTATAAAAGTCTAAACCTTGAGTCATCTCTCATCGTGCATTCTTAGTTATAAGCCACTCAAATAGCTCTCCCCAAAACACTTGGTTTAGTAAAATGGGCAAGGTACAAGAGCACCTGTACTTTTTTTTGTGAAAACAGCTATAAATTATTGTATTTGTTTATTATTTAATTTTTAGGTTCATTCAACACGAGTCTGAGACCTCCAGAGACGTTCTTCAAAGTGATCTTTTGGCTGGGATACTTCAACAGCTGCTTAAACCCCGTCATCTACCCCTGCTACAGCCGCGAGTTCAAACAGGTACTAGACCAGGACTAAAGTGGGACTGACCCAGAACAAGCACAGGAATCATACCAGGATTGAAACTGGAGCAGAAAAGGACTAGTTTAAATTAGGACTTGACCTGGACTGGTCAAGAACTATAATATATGGGCTAAACTAAGGCAGATCAGAAGAAATTTGCACTTGAAATCATTCAAAATGAATCTAATGTAGAATTACCCATATGATCTAATCCAGGGCTAGATCGGGTTTATCTCAAGAGTAGGACTAACCACTAACTAGACCAGGACTAAACCAAAATCCCATCAAATAATATTTCTATCATCTCTTTATTTCAGGCTTTTATCCGTATACTGCGCTGTCAGTGGAGAAGGAAGCATCAGGGTTGGCAGGCGTACTACAACTACAGAGGCCCAAAAGGGTCAAACCACTCCTGCTACCTCAATGGCAGCTCACAAACCCTCTCCTCCACCAGCCCAAGTCCCCGTCTGCACACCATTAACCCTGGGAACCGCAACCTGCTCCTGCTCCCTGGCTCTAATCCTGGTTCACGTTCTGAATCCAAGGGCCGACCCAGTCCAAACCACAGCAAAAAGACCAACGGTCACATGAACGGACATCACATGACCAATTTGTCACCCAAATATTGTTCAACACTTTAGTTACAATCTTGGAAAAATGTAAAAAGTTACCATGGACTTGTTTTTGGTCCTGTAGACTTGGTTTTGTCTTGAATTGAGACTTGGAAATCAGGAGGGTTTTTAGGGACGAGTCATGTTTGATGGAGAAGTGTGTCGTGGATTGACAGCCACATGTGCATTCATCTGCCCCAGGGCGACTCTGGCTATAAGAAGAAACTTAAGTCCATAGTTTGCCTGAGAAGTGAAGGACAGAGCATTTTTGAGTGTCTGTTGTCATTAGAGTTTAATTTTGGGACAAGCCAAGATGTTAAAATATTGGTCATTTTATATTCTCCATCACTCTTCTCTAGGGAAGTTGGTTGATTTACTAGTCCAAAGGTTGGTGATTTGATCACTGCTACAGGTCTGCTGCTCACTGCAAGACACTCCACTCACCACGGCTGTTTGAATGTGTCTCAGGACGTCTCTGGCAATTAGAAGAATATGACCAGTTCCACAGTTTAGATGAGATGCGATTGGAAATCGCAAAAAGTTGTAAAGTGACTTTTGACTGTCTATATTTTATAATGTAAATATGATACATTAATTTATTTACTTTCACATTTTCAATTTGTGCTCATTTTCTGTTTGTTTTTGTAATGTTTGTCTTAGAAAACTCTAACATTTAAGCTACTTGTGTAAACTTGGCACCAATAGTTGATTTATCAAGAATTAGGACTGCACAATGAAAAAAAAAAAATTTGATCACTTTGTTTAATAATGTGAAAACAATAATATTGAGAAATTTTCAACACATAGGTTAAGAATATAGTACGCTCAGTTAATTACAACTAAAATGTAGTTAAACTGGTGTTGCAAAAAAAAAAAACTACCGGTAAGTAAAAGGAATGTTAAATTTTAGACTGAACAAAGAAAGTCATGACAATTTTTTATTTTTTTTTTTACATTTAAATAAAATTAAAAAATAAATCTCAAATGAAGGACTTAACTTGTGATATTTCTTCTCTTTTGATACGGATAATTTGTTAACCGATCATTCTTCAATATATTGTGAAGCCCATCCGTAATTTTACCTGTTTGTAAGTGACTTCTTTTCTGAAGTCATGGCGATGACCTGCAAAAACTCAGAGAAAAACCCGCAACCTCAACAGATTCCATGTCTGTGAAAAGGGATTTTTCTAACAATGTCATGTTTGTACACACACACCAAATGTCAACATTGTATTTTATTCAAATATTTCCTCCATTTTCCATGGTATTGGCCACATAGTTCTGAATAAATCTTATATTAACAATATTAAAGACATGTCTTAAATAAATTGTTTTGCCTGCTTCTGTGGATTTGATTAACTGTCATTAATGAGGGTCTGTTTTAATTATGATGAATTTATTTTTTTTAATTTCTTTTCTTTCTTTTTTTTATTCCTGACACTATACAAAATACAATAAATACAAATACAAGTATTCATATTCTGTAATTAAATTCATTTTCAAAGAATTCTTCCCAACACTGATGTAAGGCCAGGACCTCTGTAGGCTATGGTCTAATTAAGGCTATGGCCTAATTAAGGCTATGGCCTAATTAAGGCTATGGCCTAATTAAGACCAGCGTGAGCCAAAGCAGGGTCTTAAATGTGAATGAACAAGCCGAGTAAGTCCCTGAACATGTTTCATGTTTGAATAATACGCTGCTACTCTAAACATGTTCTGTATCCAACCCTTTAAGGACTTTTTGGGTTCGGCAAAAAATTCAACTATTTTGGCATAGGCATGTGTTTAAAAGAAAACAAAAAAGATAAGGATAAAGTTGTTTCCGCCCGGTTTCGAACCGGGGACCTTTCGCGTGTGAGGCGAACGTGATAACCACTACACTACGGAAACTGTGAAACACATGTCCGAGACACCACCATAAATCCTTTTCTTCAGTACTAGTATAACTCCTGCATTTTCACGGAATATAGATTTCAAGTCTCCAGGTTAGAGAAGTGCGTACGTCTGCTGTTCTGCTGTAAGTTCCTTTGACGTGCCTGTGATAGAGAGGGGCAGTTGGGCAGTGGGGCAGTGGGGCAGTGGGGTGAACATGGGCTCCTGTTAGACAGTGTGGAAAGGACTGGCCCACCAGGAAAACTTTATTTTAATATTGGAGCAGTTACAGGGTAATCATGAATTAGGTTAGGTGGGTGTGGTCTAAAAATGAGAAAAAGAGCAAATACAATATTAGAAAGCATAAACACAGGTTTGAGTCATTCATCAATATAAAATAATATAGATTACATTATATGTGCAATTTACTGCGTTACTGTACATTAAGAGGCTAAAATGGGGGCATTAAGAAGATTAAGGAGATATTGTCATTATTCAGTGGTGTCTGGCGCCCACTAGAGGATAAATGACAAGACTGTAATATGAAAGCCGTCACGTGCAGATTTAGGTTTGCAGGTTACAATTAAACCGAAGTGGGACGGTAAAGACACAGATCTTAGATTAAAGTTAGCGATAGTTTTAGACTTTAGACTGTACATTTCATTCACAAATGGCACACAAAATAAGAGGCAGCTATGAATTTATCCTGTATAACATATTATAGGCTAAACCAATCACGTGAAGCCAATTAAGGGATGCTGCGTATCTTATGCACTCAAATACACAGATATAAAACATAGAGACAAAAGTCAATCACTATAACAGACTTCTCACAATAATATATTACAAGTTACACTATTTTACTCATTTGGTCCTGGTCATGAGCGCACAGTTTGCAGTTACAGGGATGAACAAGTTCCCTTTGGTAAAATGTGCTGAAAGGGAAATGGCATCACTAAACCCTCATGTTCTAAAAATACAAATGAAAATATCTATACACCTATTGATAGAAATAAATGAAATACATGAAGCCAAGGTCATATTATCGATCCAGATTAGACAAAAGTGCCAGTGTCCAAACTAGCCCTCGCCTCAGTCATCAACGATGGCAGAGATGGAAAAACAAATTAAGGTTAAAATAAATTCTAGTCTAGTGAGAGTGTAATTTGTCTGTATCCGGCAGAGGGCAGCACTCAAGCGCGTCACAGAGAAATAACTTTGACATGATTTATTCATACAGGCTTGGGCACACATATTGTCTGTATATTTATATGTATACATGTTAAAACCTTCAATACATCCAAAGATTACTACTGACTAAATGATCTGTATCAAAATGTAGGCAGTTGAGGTTACAAAATATTGCATAAACATATGAAATATAAATTAATCTGGTTTATTAACACATAACTCATTTTCATTGGGTGGAAAAAAACAAAAACAAATACAAAATACAAATAAATAGTCATTTATTTATTTATTTTTTAACATACTTTCCATGATTTGTCTTTCCAAAATGCCTCTACATTAAGTAACCAACATGAACAAACCAAAATACAAATAGAAAGTGTGAAAACAGCTGTACAACTTTCAAATGTTTCAAAAATACATGGTGAAATTTATTTCAAATTAGAATAAAGAAAAAATGAAAGAAAAAAAAAAGAAAAACGCTAGATTTCAATAAAAGTGGGTCACAGTAAAATGTAGATTAAACTGAATGTAGCTGAATGCAAAATATAGTTAAACCAGGACTGAACCAGATCTAAACCAGGACTTCAGCTGCTAAACCATTACAGCACAGATTGAAAACTGTACTACTTGTTTGTTTAATGCTTAAATGTCTGAATTTACAATGAAAATGTATGAACCATATTTTCAGATGTGTAGCACAAAATAATGAGTCCTGGGTACTTTTAGGATATTCATTCCTGCACTGGGAAATTGGAACATGGTATTTCCTGACTAAGTCTTGCTTTAGTCCCTAGTAAAGTCATGTATTAGTTGTGGATTAGCCCAAATTTAGTCTGTGTTTTAGTCCCGTTTCTGCCCCAAATTTAGTCCTTGATTTACTACTGGCTAAACCCTGTCTGTCCCCTGGTTTAGTCTTATTTTGTAATGCATTCGTCTCATATAAAGCTTTCCAGACACTCAGCTTGTCACTTTACAATTATTCATTCACGCCATACTCTGTGGTGGCAAGTTATTATTGTAGCCAGGGCTGCTCTGGGGTAGACTGATGAAGTGCGGCTGCCAATCGGCCCCATAGCTCAAACACCACATTCATACAAGGTAATGTGAGTCAAGTGTCTTGTCTAAGAACACAATAACAGTTCCCATTAGAGCCACTGTTCCCACAATTCTCAATTCCTGGGTTGGTCCCGTCTTTTTTTTCCTATTCTTATTTCAAACCTGGTACAGTCCTGGTTTAGGCTTGTTCTAATCCATAGGTTTGTCTTGTTTTTCTTCTTTGTGGAGTCCTGGTTAAGCCCTTGTTGAGCCACCTTTTAGTCCTGGTTTAGTCCTGGTTTAGTCCTGGTTTAGTCCTGGTTTAGTCCTGGTTTAGTCCTGGTTTAGTCCTGGTTTAGTCCTGGTTTAGTACATGTTATTCAATTTTAGGCCTGTTTTTTGCCTGGTTCTTGCTTTAGTCCCTGGTTTTGTCTAATTTTAGTCTGCATTTAGTCCTAGTGAAGTCCTCCAATCAGTCCTTGTATGGCCCACTCATTACTCCTGGTTTAGTCCTGTTTCCGTCCCTGTCTTCTCCTGAACAGCCTGTTTAAAGCACTCCTCCTTGTTGATGTGCTCCCTTCTTGTTCATCTGCTGTTGCTCCACTACTGCTGCTACTGTTGTTGTCCTCCTCTGCGGGGCACTTCCTGTTTCCTGTCCGAAGCCCTGCCCCCGGCTCTGCGCTGACAAAGAGGGAGCGCGTTGAGGTGGAAGAAGGCAAGATAACGGCATTGGCTCTAAGCTCTCCCAAACTGGTGCTCTTTTCCAAAGCGCCGCTGCTAAGAAATGGGAGTGGCCTCACGGAGGGTGGGATGGAGGGCCTGGAGCTGTACGAGCTTCGTGATTCGCTGAGAGAGAGCGGGAGGGCGGAGTCAGAGTCCGAACGGTTTATGATGTCTCTGCAATAAACACAGAAAAGCAAAGATTAACCTTAATATTAAGACTGACCCAATCATGTTTTGGTGGTTGGTTCATTTTGTTTGTTACGATTCGTCGCTCAGACTGAAGAGCGGAGAACTGCTGTGCTATTGCGATTACAGCCTTTGAAAGTTGCACATGCGAGACCATGTGTTAACTGTTTATTAAAAGCCACTGTACCTGTTTTTTTTTTACAGTCTTAAAAACCTGAAAAACTGAATTTGTTTACTTTAAAAGGTTTGCAGTGATCCAAAGTTATGCCTCACTTACAATTAAGCATTCCAAGTATTATAATTTTTCACCATGATGCATTTGAGAAATTTTCACAAATTTCAGAGGCCATAATGTTTTGTCGTCATGGTAAAGCTAATAATAATGGCATGCTAACAATGCACTTCCTGATTATTAGACAATAAAATGCTTTATAATTAGATGCAGAGAGAACGCAGCAGACTTATTATGACTTCAAGAGCTGCTTATACAATATATTCGTTTTGGGGCTCAAATACATAAAACATTGGGCTATAAGGATAGAAGCCTGCAGAGGGCTTCAGCGTCCAGTCAAAACAGACTCCTAATTGAATGGATCCTGACCACCATGGCACCTCCGCCATGCTCCGAGGGCCGTCTGTGCTGCTCTCATTACTTTTAATTATTTGAAACCAAGGATGCATCGTGTGCAGTCTAAGCCAGAGGTTAGAAAACATGATGCAAACAGTTTGGTCCTATTCTAGTCCAGGGCAGTCATTGGTCTAGTTCAGCTTTAGTTCCCAGTTTTAATGCTAATTTAAGGAGAGCCAAATCTCACAGTGATTTGGAAAGTTGTTTTTTTCTTTTGCAGATGCCCTTCTTAACATGACTAGCTGCAACATAACTATGATTTGGGCATGCAGTGTTGGAGAGGTCTGTTGCCCAAAGACACATCAACAGTACAAACATGGTCAAGGCTCTTAAGCTTGTGATAACGTAGAATTGTTACTGAGGTCAAATTAAATCATCAAACCTTGCATTCTACAGAAGTTTAGATTGTTTACATGCAGGTTGACATTTGCTGTTAGCGGTAGCTGTTAGAACGCATTTAGCATGTTAGTGTGTTTTTGTTCATAGCAGCAGTGGCAACAGGACGTGAAGCTACCCGATGCTTCCGGATCTCGGTCTCTGAACGGCCTCAGCACCCCCTTGAGGCTTGGAAGGGTGGACGCAAGAGTAACAGCGCAGCAGCAGGGCAGAAAAACCAGCATCGGTGGGACAGGAAGTAACGTCAGAGGGTGGCAGGAAGGCAGAAGAAGTAAAGTTGATGGACGGGTGGGACACAGAAGAAGAGAGAGAAGAAGAGGGCAGAGGCATAAAGTCCAGTTGACCAATCGAACGGCTGCGATTCTGGCGGCCGCTGGGTGGGCGGGACTTGGAGGGTGCTGATGTCACATGACCACGGCCCTTCTGCTCAACCAACCTGAAGGGGTCTCCTGTCCTGGGTCGCATGGGCATCAGGCTCTGAGCTACAATAAGATACGGTTTCTATTAGAACGGCCTTTTTAGATAGACAAAGCCATTTGTATTAATTTTTCTTTGCACAACATCTATAATTAGAAAGTGTGAAAAGTATAAATGACTAACCGGACTGTTTCCATGACGACTGATCTGATACGTTCCCAATAGGCCAAAGGTCACTGACTCTTCTCTCCATCTGCCACGCTGCATCTGCAACAGTCACACAAAGAACAATATAAAACAATTTCCCTGTTTTCACCTATCCCTTATCTCCCCCCACTGCGATTATTCCCCCCAAAAAATCAGGGTCATACATGTAGTTAGCCCCACGTGAGTCTGAACTTGTCACATGGACATTTTTCAACAATAAAAATATATGGCTGTGGTAAATGCCAGTATGAAGAGGTGGGGCTTCTAGGTTCTGCACTTTTGAACAGGAAATGAATGGACTTATTTTTTATGTTATAGTTTAATACTAAATTCCCAAAGAAAGGATAATAGGTCTTCTAAAAGATTCAGATAAATAGTGTCTAGGCCTTTAGTTGTTTAGTCGATTATCGGTCGATGGTGTCTTAGTCGACCATCATTTTATTTCGATTATAAGAATTTATATGGGAGAACAAGATAAAGAAGTCAGTGAGTTAGTTGAAGATTTTGTATTTTTTGTTATTTATATGTAAAAAGTCAGATTAAACTCTTGATTCACAAGTTTAATCTGTCTGTAAATACATTGTTTCCCAGTACTTTTTTGTATAAATAGTTGTTTTTGCATGAACTCCCGTGCAGTTGTAGTCTTGTGCATTTTGGGTCACAAGCCCCTTTTTAGTAGATTAATCAATCAACAGCGTTTCTTTTGTTGACCATGAATTTCTTTAGTCGACCATTGCACGAATTGTCTCACATTTGAGCGTTCCAGGGGACAGAATATCCTCATCCATATCGTCAAGGTCGTCGGACAGCAGCAGAGTGGGTGACGGAGGCTTCAGGCCCAGAAAAGATGGGTCAAGATTTAGAGACGCCGCCAGAGCCCCCAGACCCGGATTATGGACTAGGCAAAACCCGGTCAGAATCTCAATCTGCTGCCAACGGTGCAGCTTCTCCCGGAGAGCAGCGGTCACGTCTGACAGCGCCTGTCTGTGAGGCGAGATACAACTTTACATATTCTGAATATTTAATTGTTTAAATAGCATGGGAGAATAATGCCATAGTTCACCAGCAGAAAATATTATTCAAAATGATAAACAAACAAAAGTTACTTTAATAACTCACTCAGACAATACCCTTATTAATTAGCACTGCTATTTATGCTTCTGTCCAATTGCACCAAAACTGCCAAAAAACATTCCAAGTTTGCGAATTATGTTCACTGCGTAACCTGGGTGGATGGTACTCTACAGTAAGGCATTTAACTTGTCTTTCTCCATGGAGACAAGTAGGTGATGCCACCAGGCCTATAGTTACAGGTCAAATCTGTGGAGAGAGCAATATATCTACTTGGGTAATAACTGCAAGATAGAGAAATGCCATGCCATATTGTGGAACATTTCAGGCAAAGCATTAAGCAATAACACCTCTATGGAGAAAAGCGAGGGATGCTGAGACTAGATAAGATGAGTAATGCAGCATTATATAATTTACAATATTATATAATAGGATAACTCTTAACTAGTATAAACTACACATATTTATTGCCCCCTAGTGTCTGAACTGAGAGTCACTGACTTTGCAGACAGGATTTTGTGGTCAACGTCGTCCAATGAAGAGCTGTGAGCCACATGGAACGTCCCAAACAGTGAACTGCGCTTCTTCTTTATCCTTTCAGCCTGAAACAAGACAAAAAATGTGTTTAAACCAGGTCTAAAGCAGTCCTGGTTTAGTCCTGGTTTAGTCCTGGTTTAGTCCTGGTTTAGTCCTGGTTTAGTCCTGGTTTAGTCCTGGTTTAGTCCTGGTTTAGTCCTGGTTTAGCCCAGGTCTAGTCCCAAATGACTTTAGGTCTTCTAGTCCTGGTGCAGTCTTGGTTTAATCCCAATTGACACATGGTCCTCTAGTCCTCTTGGACCTGATCCTGGTCTAGTTTTGGTCTAGTGCTGCTTTAGTCTTGGTCCAGTCCAGGTTTGATCCCTTACTCCCTCTCTGGCCTGCAACAGCTGCCTCTCCGCGCTTTGTTTCTTCATGTTGTAATACTGGACCTCGATCTCATGGGTGAGCTGCAGCCATTTCTGAAGAGGCTCCGGAGGTGACCAGTCAGAGCGTGACTCCAGCTCCCGCTCCGCCTTCTTCAGGGCTGTGCGCATCTGTATGGCAACAACACAGAGGCAAACAAAAACAGAGTGGTTATCCTGTCTCCTCCTCTCACTAAGGAGGTTGTGGGTTAGACTGATCTTTCTGAGTGGAGTGTTAACTGTGGCAGAGTGGTTAGCTTTACCTGCTGTAGCTCCTCCTCCACATATTTCTGCCGGTTGGTCTCGTTGCCAGTTTGCTCCCTCAGCTCTCTCAGACGCTGGGCCTCCTGTTTCGCCGACTCAATCTCACTCCTCAGCTGCTTCTCCACTTGGACCTTCTCCACCTGAACACACCGCTGCTCCTCCTGTGCCTTCTGCAGTCTGCAAACAAGCGACACTCAGCAACTTTGGGCATGAGGTAGGGGTCTAAGACCTGTGTATGTGCGTCTGTGGACATTTGAGGAGTTTTCGGTTTTAAGTTTCGTAATGTTGATGTTTTATGTATAGACTAGGGGGCGCTATAGTGTACACTGGTCATATGATTATTAGCAAGTTACATTTAGGCCAGGATCCCACTATTGTTATTCAAATTTGAGCTATGTAGGCCAATGTCCTTAGTTGTGAAAAGTTATTAAAGAAACATTAAATGAAGGTGTTTTTCACCAACGTACTACGCAAAAACCATAAAGAGTATCCCAAAAAAAGTATAACTTTTGAATGTAACTGAATTTTCTGCAAAGCTTCACCAATTAATGTAAAAGTAATTTTTTTCTTCCTATTGTAATCTTTGTGTCTTCCTGTAGGTGTTGCTCTAGCATTGATCATTCTATAAGTCAATGTATAAGTGAATCAAATTCCAACACACTCGGACTAAGCATGTGTCTGTTTTTTAATTTTTTTAGTCTTTGCGCCCCTGCTGACTGTGAAAAATGCCCCATATCCATAATGGAATTTTTTGCATCTTCTCGTGCATAGATTTTTGTACAAATCAAATAATGTTGACATTTCATGTCTATGGTAGGGGGCGCTATAGTGTACACTTTTCATATGCTCCATAGTCCATTATATTTGAGCTGGGAGGATGGATTAGTGACTGAAATTTGAAGTCTCTAGGCCAATGCCTGTGGCCGTGAGAAGTCATCAAAGAAACAGGAAATGAAGGTGTTTATCACCGGCGTGTTACACAAACACAATAAGGAGTATCCCAGAAAAATTGATAACTTTTGTAAATCTATGTCTCTCCATGTGGCATGTCAAATCTGAGGTCGTTTGGACCAAAAACCAAGGACTTGCTTGGTTTCATACAAAGGCAGAAAAAGTGAACAGAATTTCAATCCAATATGGCCGACTCCCTGTTCATCATAGGACACTGCTCCAATTCAACTTCAGGCTTGTCTCATGGAGCTCTATCACTCTTCTGAATCTCATGAGCCGACTCCACAATTTGCCTGTTCCCACTCCCAGTGGGGTCCAATTTGTGGTTGCGCTGTTGAATTAGTACGTGTTGGGCATTGTCGTGATGCCCATTTTACAAATTTTTTTGTCGGGCCAGTCGTTCCTATACCCTCATGTGAGACTTTTCGTCAGTGTTCAGGGGGTCAAAAATGCATCTATTTGGGGGGGAAAAAATAATAAGAAACCGACCAGGAACAATACCCCTCGCCAGTTACTTCGTTACTGGCTCGGGCTAAAAATCCATACTCAAGTAGGGATGTCACAATTAAACATGTTTTAACTGCATGTCCTGAGGGAATCATTCAGTTCTTTCAGCACCGACCTCTGGCATTCCAAGTCCAATATATCATCCATTTTCTTCTATTTATCCGAGGCAGGGTCACAGGGGCAGCAGTCCAAGCAGGGACTCCCAGTCACTTCCTCCAGCTCGTCCAGTGGGACCCCAAGGTGTTCCAAGGGCAGCCGAGAGACATCCAGCGTGAAACATCCCCCCAAGGACCTCCCCAGGAAGGCGTCCAGGAGGCGCCTGAGCCACCTCAGCTGGCTCCTCTCAAACTGGAGGAGCAGTGGCTCTACTTCGAGCTCCTCCCGTGTGATTGAGCTCCTCACCCCATCTCTAAGAGAGCTCCCACCCTGCGGAGGAAACTCATTTCGACCGACTGTATCCATGATGTTGCCCTTTCGGTCATTACCCAAAGCTCATGACCATAGGTAACGGTAGGAGCGTAGACTGCATCACCGGTCCGGCTGTCAATGTCACGCTCCACCCTTTCCTCACTCGTGAATAAGACACCGAGATGCTTGAACTCCTCCACTTGAGATAGGAAATATGGCATCTTAAGCTAATTTAGTCACGTAAGGGTCCGGAGCGGTATTGGAGCTTGCATTGGTAAATTTTCAAAAGGAGATTGTAAAACAAACAAGAGGAAGCTGAGCAAAATTAATGGAGTAAAATTGGTCATTTACAAATTTTCCATGGGTTTTTATGGGTTCTTGGTCTTTACTGATACTATATCTCTCATAGTGAGGTCCCTGAATGCATCTCCTCATGACAGTGCAATGAGTCTTTGTGAAATTGGATCTGAGATTTCGGACCGGCCCTGAATCTGTCGCAGGAATGTAGTTCTATTTTTGGAGCAGGAGCTTACAGCTGTTCAACAATACACGTTGTTGTGAGTGATTAAAATATGATGTAGCTGAACAAGGTTCAGATGTAAAAAGGAGAATTAATTGTACACGATGCTTGAAAAATGTCTAGATGCTTAAATTTTTTTTTTTTTTTTCAAAAACTACAAGTGTATTTAATAATTATTTTCCCACTACTCTAGAACAAAACAACATTCAGAAACTTTCTGACATTTTAAAAACAAGCTGCAACACTACCCTGACACATTTCCACTACAGCAGCAGAACCACCAGTCACCTCAGCCTCTCTGTCTCCTCCTCTTCACCTTTAGCTGCAAAACTAATCACAAGATGTCGTGTCACAAGATCTAAAGAGATAAAATTATGTGGAAAATCATCTTGTGATTTTTTTTTTATATATGTTTGCCTTGGACAAAAGGGTGAACTTAGCTGAGTTACACAGCCTGAGAACTCATAGTTCAAAAATATGAAATGCATAAATGAATCAAAAATTGTGAGTCCAAAATTGTGCACTGAACTGCATCATTTATTTATAATTATCAATAATCAAAATTTTGTCTCGTTCTCCTTGACCCCATCTTGTCTCATGGAAATTGTCTTATCCCATCCCGAGGTAGCAGGTTTTATAATACACCACCACAGACCATCATCTTTTAGTTGTTTGCAAAGAACATTGTATTAACTAAATGAAATATGCTAATTGTTGTGATAATTCTCTCTGTGTCAAGGACATTCAGTACAGTGAGGGGCGCAGACAGAGGAAAGCTCAGGCTGAGCTCAGAGGCAGCTCCTTATATAGTCAAAGACTCCAGGACAGCCCCGTCTCACTCAGGCTCCTCTAATACCTCCAAATCAGACCTGAACACAGCATCCCCCAGCTTAAGAGGGGCAGACAGGGGCAGTGACTTTTGTATGTTTGTGCAAAGTGTGTGTAGAATAAAATAAATGTTTTATTTTACTTGCTTTTATTCACCCATGTGTGAGTAATACTGTGTATTTCTCCCCCAGAGCTCAAAAAGCTTATTTCCACCTTGTGAGGTTCAAGGTGGTAATCCAGAAAGGATTCCTCTGTGTTTTTAAAGTTTGTTTCTGCCTTCTGCCACTTCCCAAATGCTTTCAGCAAGAGAAACAGTGGCGTTCAGTAAGACCAGAAATCAATATACCGTGATTTGAGTAGTAGTAAGTCATTTTTTGTGTAGTAATAATTGTTGTGGTAGTGTGTAGTGTGGCAATAGCAGTGGCAGTATTAGAACTAGAAGTGCTAATACTATAAGTAGCAGTAGTACTGAGAGCAGTTGTATTAGTAGTATTCACTCACTTGTCCTGCAGGTCTATGAGGCTCTGCTCTGCCTTCTGCAGTCCCTCCAGGTCTTTGGTGAGTTTACTGAGGTCGTCGCGGGACTTCCTGGTCTGAGCGTAGGCGAACCAGCACCCGACCAGAGCCAGGATCACGGACAGGAACAAAACCAGGTCTTTCCAGCGGGTGTCACGCCCTACAGGACACAACATGAAAATGACTAAACCAGGACCAAATGCCAAGGTCTAGAACGATAAAATCAGGACTAAGGTGTAAAATAGAGATGCACCAATCACCAGTCTTTTTCTGTTCCGATACGGTTTTAGATACTTGGCTTTAAGTGTCAGTAATTTAAGAAAATGAATCCCAAATGTACTATACTGGTTGACATTGTGTATGGGAAAAGTATAAACAAAACTGATGCAAATGTGTTGTTGTATTACCTTCAAGTATTCACAGAGCTGCTTTGTATGAATAAAAGTACAATTATTGAGATGTTCTGGGCTAATAACTGCCCAGAAATATTTATTATGTAGTAAATATATAATACTTAAAGGCCTAACCAAATTACTGGTTGAACTTACATCCTGACACCTGATCCAGCAAATGTGAGCCATCTGAGCCGATGTCAGTAACTAACTAACTCTCCAACTAAAACAGACTAAATCACGAACTGGAACCAGGTATTTCCAGATGATGTTACCCAAAGACAAGACGTTGGTACTATTGTTATTATCATTTCAGAAATTTAAAAAAAAAAAAAATAGTTGAATTCAGACCTGGAGGAGGTCCGAACAGAACTGTGTCCAGGGCTTTGAGCTGAAGTTTCTGTGCGTGGCTTCGCTCTGAGATCTTCAACAAAGAGCCAGTGAGAGTAGAGTTTTTCACTGCTAACCTGAAGAAAGAAGATTCAAAATGAAAAGAGAAACAGTCAGGTGAAGAGCCAGAGGAGCAGACAGGAGCAGAGCCAGAGGAGCAGAGCCAGAAGAGCAGACAGGTTATTGTACCTGGGGAGGGCGGTGCCGTTGAGCTGCAGGTTTCTGAAGGAGGCTGAATACTGAGGAAGCTCCACACTGAGAGACAACCACTGCTCCACCTGTACCAGCGACCAGTTATAGACTACAACACAGAAAGATCAGGGCTGAACCAGGCTCAAGATTTAACCAGGACTTAACAGGGACAATACCAGGTACAACAGGCATTAAACAAACCATGACTAAATAAAGACTAATCCAGGACTAAACCAGGATTAAACCTGGACTGAACAAGGAGTAAATAGGGACTAAACCAGGACTGAAGGATGATTGAACCAGGACTGAGACAGGTCTAAAGGAGCCCCAAAACTTAACCAGGTCTGACCTGTTGGCTAAAAACCCCAGTATGTAACTTTTAGCCAAAATTTTGAATAAAATAAAAGCTTGTTTTTTCTATCTTGGTTGTGTTTTTGGCCCTGAAAAGCATGCGTCCTTACTGTGAGAGGGCCTCTTCCTGCTTATCTCCATGAAAATGTTGTTCCCTTGGCAATAACATTTCACACAATGGCATAAAACATATCAATCTCCATGGAGAATGTTCCAAAGTATGGTTTTAACAGAATAATTTTAAAACAAGTCAAATTCTTTAAAATTTATGTATACTTATAGAGTACGGATAAATGTTCATTTGAGTATCTAGTTTTGATACTAGTTTTAAGATTTATTTGATTTAACTCTACATAATCCTGTGTCGTCCCTTTTGATAACAAATTCTTTTCAGTCTCTTCCTCTTTCCATTTTTGTGTCATGACATTTACAAAAATTTAACAAATTATGAGTCTCTTAAATAAACCCAGATGAGCTCCTATTAATAACCATGATATGTTTATTTAGATTGGATTTATTTTCCCTCTTCTGCTTGAGAGCTGCTCTACAGAGGTTTAAAAGGCATGCTTCTGCTAACTAAGAAAAATATAAACATGACACTAAATACAGTTTTAATGCACAAAACAAGGGCTAATCTAATCTAAAACTCTCAGATTTCTCAGATCTCAGATTTAAACCAAGGTTTGAATCCGGTATAAATTGTAAATCTGTTCTTAACCAGAATAGAACATGCCTGCCAAGATCTAAGGTCTAGACCAAATCTAAAGGTCTAAACCAAGACTAGACCAGAACTATGACATGACTACACCAGGACCAGCGAACTAATCTATAACTAAACCATACATAAACCAGGTCTAAACCAGGCCTAAACCAGGCCTAAACCAGGTCTAAACCAGGCCTAAACCAGGTCTAAACCAGGTCTAAACCAGGCCTAAACCAGGCCTAAACCAGGCCTAAACCAGGTCTAAACCAGGCCTAAACCAGGCCTAAACCAGGTCTAAACCAGGCCTAAACCAGGTCTAAACCAGGTTTAAACCAGTACTAAACCAGGTCTAATCCAATACTAAACCAGGTCTAAACCAGTACTAAACCAGGTCTAAACCAGTACTAAACCATATATAAACCAGTACTACGACTATGACAGTAGTACGACTAAACCAGGGATAAAACATACATAAACCAGGCCTAAACCAGTACTAAATCAGGTTTAAATCCGTGCTGAACCAGGTCTAAACCAGTACTAAACCAATACTAAACCAGCACTAGACCAGTACTAGACCAGGACTCTGACATGACTACGTCAGGACTATGGGACTAATATATGATTACACCATACATAAACCAGGTCAAAACAGTACTAGACCAGGACTAAACCTGGACCTAACTATGACTAAACCAGGACTAAACAGCACATAAACCAGGTCTAAACCAGTACTAAACCATGACTAGGCCAGTCACGATAACAAATTTTGAAATGTGATATATAGCTGAAGTAACTACGATAAATAAATAGCAGAATGCAACACTTAAGTAGTTAGTTTGTGTCTATAATGAAGATAGAAGTTCATAATTCAACCTTCTACAGCTCAAGTAGTACAGAAAAATAAGAAAAAAATTCCCCACTAGTGCAAAAGAAAAAGCACCACGATAAATATTGACCCCCAAAAATGATTGTCCCATCCATCAAGTATTGAACAATAAGTTCATAAACCAGGTCTAAACCAGATCAAATCCTGTACTAGGACAGGACAGGACTAACCCTCAGAGTGTTTCCAAGTGGTCCACATGTCTTCGATGCTGATGTGGAGGTCGGTTCGGTGAAAATTTCGTTGTTTGGTTTTGGAGTCTGAAAACTTCAGGTCCTTGCGCAAAAACTGGGGAGACACAGAGGAGCATCTTTAAGACCATAGCTGCTGCCCAGACACACATTACTCCTTCCAGTATTGATTTATTTTTTTGATTGAAGTAAATGGCATACTTAATTAGTAATAACAGAATATTTTTTGAAAACATTTGGGTCTTAATGTTTTTTTGTATATAAAATGCAGCAGACAGTGCAAGGACTCCAGCAGCTGACCCACAGTCATGGTGTTAAAATCAGGCTAAAATTTGTAGCTGCTAAAACTGAAAGACATTTGAGCACTGAAATAGTAGGAGTCAGGTGGTTATGTGTGTTTATAGATATGAAGAGGAGCAGCGGTGGGACAGCCATACATTAGGACAGTTGGTAATTGTACTGTACTCAGTAACTTAGATTATTTTAAATGGCTAATTACAATTACATGGCTAGAACTATATTCAATTACATGTACATGTTTAAAAAAATCTACTCACAAAATTACTCCAAACAAATGCACCAAATTCTACTCAAATACAGTAACATGAGTATGAGTGAGTGAAAAACATTGGCTCAACAAAAATTTTTTTTACAGCCACCTACTTAGTTGCATTGTTTCAGGTAAAGAGAAAAAAAACATATATCACAGTTATTGTTTTGATGATATGCAAAATAAGAATATTTATCATATTGTCTAGAATAAAAACTACTAAAAATGCAGCAAAAAAGACTAAAATAAAACTTGCAGTGTAATCTTTCAAATAAATAAGCAGAATATGGGACATTTGAACACAACAAGATTAGGATGGTGTGATGCATTGAAAACACAGCTACTGAGTAAGTAAAAAGTGTAAAATAATAAGTTAATCTGACCCCATCTGTCTCTGTACTGTCCACGTTTCCGTCTGCATCGTCGTCCATCGTTATGTGGATGGAGCAGATGGCCTCAAAGCTCAGTCTGGAGTTTTCATCAAGGCACAGAGGAGGGTCAATGAGGCAGAAATCTGAACAGAGTAGAGATTCAGACAGTATTAATACAGACCTAAACCCGGATTAAACCAGGTCTAAACCAGTACAGAAATTGAGTAGGAAAAATACCTCAAAGAACTTGGACTAACCCAGGACTAAACCAGGACTAGACCAGGACTAGACCAGAAATAGTAGTCAAACTTAAAGGTCTACTGTGCAACTTCTTTAGAGAGGGTGTAGCCATCTCTATTTTGTCATCTTTTTAAATCCACACACTTTGGTTCATTTTAAAGAGAGTAAAGAGATGTAATAATTACCTGTATGGTATAGTGACTGAAATCAAAAAGCAAAGTATCCAGCTTGTACTCAATTACAGAATATATCAATAAATATACCTGCAATTGAATATATGCAAGATAAACATGAAAATAAACTTAATGTGAGCAATGTTGCCTCTCCACAGATTTGACCTGTAATGAACTGATGGCGTCACCTGTTTGTCTTCATTGAGAATAGATGATACTGTGGATCATTCCAGGCAAAGTAACAATATCTCCATGGAGACAAGCAGGTGGCGGACCTTCCACCAAAAATGTTACATAGCGCAGCAGTAAATTTTGATATTAATAGTCCTTTGCAGTGTTGATAGGGGTGTGTATCTTTCTGTGTTAGGCTATTAGGACCCTGATTTAGTTCATTATTGTGAATTATTGACTTAAGTTAATTTAACTGAAGCATGATAATCTAGTTTCTCCAATGCTCTCAGTTGTCGGCCATCTTGTTTTGTGCTGCTGCTTACACAATCTGAAGACATGAACCAGATGCCACATGGACTAGGAAAAAGTACATCATTTAGACATACAGTTAAGAGCATGCTATAATGGAAACAACCCACACAAAACAAACTCTATACAAGTAACCCACGTCTTACGGGAAACCGACCTGGGACCTGGCTGCTGTGAGGTAGAGATGTCAAGATTTTTCGGTAAAGAAAAGTAAAAGTAGTAAAGAATAGTAATTATTCCATATATGATTACGATATTATTACTTGTAAGAACTAAAAACTAGTAATTGTGAAAATTGTAAATGCAAAAAATGAAAACCTAAAAGTAAAGTGCATTAATTTGGCCAATTATGAGTCAATTACTGTCACTGTGAAAGTTTGATTTCACAAAGCTGGTCACGTACTTGAAGTTTGGTAATCTATCGTTCCCTCATCATTAACTCACGCAGAGTTTTTTTCAGGAGGAGTTATTGTCTTGCACTCAATTTTTTTGTTTTGTTTTCACCTACCCCCTATCCCCGCCCACTTCTCTGTACCTACTTGTGATTATTCAAAACATTTAGACTCCGGGTATTACATATACGGTTCAGAAGTGGCACAGGCCTATTAGTTCTGCAGTTAAAACAGAAAGTCAAGGGACCCCCCTCTGTAATCTTAGATCAATATTACATGTGCAATGAACAAAATGTAAAATCCTTATGCACTTATTTAATAAAGTACTCACTGTTTGGTCATGGAGTCAATAATAGTGAAGCATCGTAAAATTGTGATGTTTTGATATGGTCACATTCTTTCTATGAGGTAAAAGAGCTAGTTTTTTAATGACTATGAAAGGATGCAAAGGTTAGAGCTGCCATAAAACAGGAGGAACAGATTTATGGATGTAGTGAACGTTGGTTTAAGAGAACATGAGAGATTTTACTGTATTATTTTTCTCGTTTCAGATAACACACTAATCCGTTTGTAGTTTCAGTTTGACTTTGGGTTATTCCTGTCTCTCAGCTGCTCACGCTAAGCTCATCTTCTTGTGTAGCATAAAACAAAGCCTTTGCAATTAGCACCTCCACTACAGCTAAAATTAGTATAAACAAGTAGTCCAATAAAGAGGTTGCATTTGAATTTGAATACCACTTCTGTCGCGTCCTTAAGCAAGACACTTCAACCACTTTGCCTGCATTGTTGGTGGTTAGATGCGTCATAGAAGCTCAAGGAAGTCACAGCAAAGTGAATCTGTTTACCTAATATTTAATATATTTTTATCATAGAATTTATCAATGAACTCAAGTTTATATTAAAATGCCATAGTGATGAGTAATTTGAATTTTATCTCATGCAATTTCTGAAGGGAAAAAAGTTGATTAATTACATTTTAATAAAGTAATTCAATCAAATTCATTTCTATCATTTCTATTTGTCAATGAT
Source organism: Periophthalmodon schlosseri (assembly GCA_000787095.1). Taxonomy (NCBI): domain Eukaryota; kingdom Metazoa; phylum Chordata; class Actinopteri; order Gobiiformes; family Gobiidae; genus Periophthalmodon; species Periophthalmodon schlosseri. The sequence continues at coordinate 55,946 of KN482351.1, read as the reverse complement.
CAGCTTGGGCCTTTTTAATGAAGAGGTCCACAGCCCATGCTCTGTTAGTAAAATCATGTGGTTTGGAGCACAGTTCAAACTTGAGGAAAAATTTTGACTTTTTCCCGTTAAATGGCAATGTTCAGAAAAACTCAAATAGAAGCAGTTTTTGTTAATTTTCAATAAAACAAAAAAAACATTACACTGAAACTCTTCAGTGGCAAATAGCTTCACAATGGCTTCAAAAAGTGGTGGCATAATTAGTTAAATTTCATTCTTGCTTGCAGTTAACACAATTGAATTTCAGGGTTTAGAATCTTCAAAAAGGACAATTCAATCACAAAGGTGTAACTGTTGTCTGTTTAAAAATAACTTTGAGACATAAGTCTATACTAAACTAATATGGTAAATCTGTGGAACTAATATCCAACAAAAAAACTATCTTAGAACATTTGTGGATTTTCAGTTGTGGACTTTCAAAAAAAAGTACATTTCCCATTGAGTTACATAGGCTCTGGCCCTTGAAATTAAGACATTATACTCTAGAACAGTGTTTCTCAAACTGTGGTATATGGACTGCTTCTGGTGGTAAATGGGGTCTTCTGCCGTTGTAGTACCAGTGACAAAGTTTTCATATTTTATCCTCTTTTTTGTTAATCCTCTTTTAAAACTAGTTAAGCCATAGTTTAGTCCAGTTTTACATCAGTTTCAGTCTTCATTTTAACCTGATATAATCTTGTATTGTCGGGTGCAAAGAGGACTGGGCGGCAGTCGGGGACGGGTCTCGACGAAACCCAGTCCATAGACACAGCATCTGGCTGTGGTGATGTGGAACGTCACCTCGCTGGAGGGGAAGGAGCCTGAGATTGTGCAGGAGGTTGAGAGGCACCGGCTAGATATAGTCACTATTGTGTTGGCCTACGGGCCGAACAGCAGTGCCTTCTTAGAGTCCCTGGGAGGGGTACTGGACATTGCACTGACCGGGGACTCCGTTGTTCTACTGGGGGAGTTCAGCGCCCACGTGGGCAACGACAGTAACACCTGGAGAGGGGTGATCCGGAAGAACGGTCTCCCTGATCTGAACCCGAGTGGTGTTTTGTTATTGGACTTCTGTGCTGGCCACAGCTTGTCCATAAACACACCATGTTCGAGCACAAGGGTGTCCGGCGGGGGCGGGGTCTCCCGCCGCCCCCGCCCCCAGACACAGCGTCTGGCGACTAGGAACGTCACCTCATTGGGGGGGAAGGAGCCTGAGCTTGTGCAGGAGGTTGAGAGGTACCGGCTAGATATAGTCGGGCTCACATCCATGCACAGCTTGGGCTCTGGAACCCAACTCCTCCAGAGGGGTTAGTGGGGAGTACCTGGCCTTCGTGGACTCTCTGGGAGGGGTACTAGACAGTGCACCGACAGGGGACTCCATTGTTCTACTGGCAAACCGTCCGACACCTCAGGAGAGGGAAACAGTGCTTCACTGTTTATAGTGCGGGTGGAGAGCTACTGACCTCAACCAGGATGTTGCTGGATGGTGGAAATAATACTTTGAGGATCTCCTAAATTCTACTCAAACAGAGACTGAGGATACAGGGGCAGACTCATCCATCACCCAAGCTGAAGTCACTGAAGTGGTTGGCAAGCTCCTAGGTGGCTCCTCCGGGGGTGGATGAGATCCGTCCCAAGTATCTTAAATCTCTGTTGGGGGGCTGTCTTGGCTGACATGTCTCTGCAACATCGCATGGTGGTCAAACGTCAGATTCAGGAGGAGCAGTGTGTTTTTTGTCCCGATTGCAGAACACTGGACTAGCTCTATACTCTCCACTGGGTGCTCAAGGGGTCATGGGAGTTTGCCCAGCCAGACCCACATGTGGAGAAGACATTCGACAATGTCTTTCATGGTGTCCCGTGGGGGGTGCTCCGGGGCCCTTTCAACACAGTTCCTCAGCTGTGTTCACATTGCCGGCAGAAAGTCAGACCTGTTCCCAGTGCATGTTGGACTCCACCAGGGCTGCCCTTTGTCACTGGTTCTGTTCATTGTTTTTATGGACAGAATTTCTAGGTGCAGTCAGGGGCCGGAGGGGGTCTGGTTTGGAGACCACAGGATCGCATCTCTGCCATTTGCAGATGATGTTGTCGGTTGATTGGTGCAGCGTCTGCAGTGATGCGGTCGCTGTATTGGACTGTTGTGGTAAAGAAGGAGCTGAGTTGAAAAGCAAAGCTCTTGATTTACCAGTCAATCAAGGTTCCTACCTTCACGTATGGCCACGAGCTTTGGGTAATGACTGAAAGGACAAGATCGCGGATACAAGCGGTCGAAATTAGTTTTCTCCACACAGTGGCTGGGGGCACCCTTGATTCCTTAGAGAGGAGGT